>DF240686.1:0-105877 GCA_000507305.1 Breviolum minutum Mf 1.05b.01 | reverse complement strand
CGCAGTTTGTTTGTTTGTTTGTTTGTTTGTTTGTTTGTTTGTTTGTTTGTTTGTTTGTTTGTTTGTTTGTTTGTTTGTTGCATATGATTTGCTCCTTGGTTTGTTGTGGGTGGCAATTTGGGGGAAGGGATGCCTTCCAACCGTTTCGATGTGTCACAGTGTAACACCTTGGAGTGTCAGCCATTCGAAAGCCTCGAGACTGGGGTGTGGTGTCCCCCGTGCCGTAACGATCCAATGGCAGAGGGTGAGAGTGAACATGATGGCGCCTTGAAGCGATATGTATCCAAAGTACAAGAACACCGTGAATTCGAATCTCGAGTGAAAAAATTGAGAGAGACTGTGACTTGGTTCACTGGAAGTCGAGTTTCCTTGGTGCTCATGAGTGACCTATGATATGAAATGATGTTTTTTTTGATGCAATGAAGGAGTTCAGGTTCTGGATACTCTGGAGTGATGGTGGGGAGATAACACTGTATTCTATTTTTTGTGTATTCAGCTGCTTTTGCAGGTCAAACCCATATTTTGAGCGATGCATCAGCATTAATGTTGTTTCCCAAGAAATCAGTCTATTTTCAGGAAATCCATTGTGGTGAACAATATATCTATAGGCATTTATGATACTACGTATACATATATATATATATACACGATATATTTCTAGATATAATTTTCGATCAACTCCATATTTCTTCACAAAAAAGTTTTTAAGGTGAAGAAGAACAGCGTGGACTACGACAAATCCGAAGATCATCTCAAGGCTCTTCAAAGTGTAGGTCAGATCATCGGAGAAGTCTTGAGCCTCAGCAGTGATTGGTTGTCGCAAGCCCTAAGAAATTGTCCAAACATCACGAAACAAATAGTGTATAAACAGGGGACCCCGGAAACTCTACAGTTTAAACCACAACTAGGGTGATTTGTAGGGTTTACTGTGGTATACCCTCCCTAAAACCAACATCATAGCGTCTTTTTTCCAGGGTGTATAAGACTGTCTCCCTCCCAATCTCCCCTTGATGTAGCAATGGCTCCTACCCCTTTACCGGGCCCCCGGGATGCTGGCTCGTGGCAACTAAAGGTTTTTGTTTGTTGGGATTCCTGATCCTAAAAAATGTAACAAACACCTGGTGTTGACTTGAAATGGGTGGGATGAACCCAACAGATGAATTCTCAGGAGACAATTGGATGCTGAACGTTTCATTGTGAAAGCTTCCAGTGGACCGCGCTACGTGGTGACCTGCAAAGTGAAGCTGGACAAGTCCAAGTTGGTCTCAGGAAGTCGCGTGTCCTTAGACATGACTACCTTGACTATTATGCGGCTCTTGCCACGCGAGGTGGAGATGATGTTGATGATGATGTTGGGCTTTTTTTTTTTTTGGGGGGGGGGGCTGGAAGAAGATCAATGATATCTTAGTCAAATATTGAGATGAGATGCAGTTAAAAGAATTGTTGGTGGATAAAATCCAGGTAACCACTTGATATGGCAAAACAATGGACAAATGATCAGAAATCTATGAATTACAACAGCTTGGATATGCCTTGGTTTTTGCTTCGCCGCTGTTAATGAATCCTAGCAACGTCCAGTGAATCACGCCACATCAGCTCTGATCAATCCTTTCTGATTGTTGCCTTCCCTCCACATCTATATTTTTAGATATCTTTATCATACTGGTAGTATAAAAACGGATGTATGGCTAACACTCCCTCCCAAAGGTCGGCGAGTAACAGTTTCAACACAGAATAGCCATGACATTTTAGGGGATGGTTTGAAATATGTTTTATTTTCACTACTTTCTTTTTGTGCGCCCAAAACCCACCAGTCACACCACTTCAATAAGCCCCATTTGTTCCAATGATGATATATTCTCAACGACCACCTCCCCATTGATTTCTATCAACCAAAACGTCCGTTTTTTCAGGTGGACCCTATGGTCTTCAGCATGTTGCATGAGGATCCTGGAAAGATTTCTTATAGCAACTGGGATTTGGGGATTTTTTGTTTTTTTTGGGTGGCCGAATCTGCTTGCAGAGCTTCTAGGAAACTAAGTTTCCAATCTTTAGTTGGATTTGTTTGTTAAAGGGTGACTTTTTTTGGCTTGGATCCGTTTGGGAGAAGATTTTTGAGTTGGAGCTTTTGCAAGAGCGCTTTTCAAGCAAATCACCACCAAGGCGATGTTGGAGGTCTTACCGAGCAGATTCGCCAGATGCGTGAAGTCATTGAACTTCCCTTGACCAATCCAGACGCTTGGTTTTGTGATTTGACGTCCCAAATTCTCCAAGAATTTTCAGGTGGAACATGGGTCGGTGATCAACTTTTTTTGTGTTATGACCTTCAGCCATCAACTCAAGGAAAATCACATGACCTACATGTCATGGCAATGACCTATCGTGGTAAAGGAATCATAAGGAAACATAAAGAACATAAAGGAATTTGAATTGTCTTTTGGGGGTTTACCAGATTTTGATCGTTTTTGCGCGCGGATTTTTTTTTGGGGGGAAAATTCGTCAAGTTGGTGGACCATGTGAAACCAAGTCGTCCACCCGTTGGAGGCTTCAGCAGGTCATCAGGTCGTACCACAGGCAGGAAATGGTACAGTATGAAATATATATATATATATCCTGTACAGTGAGAAAGGTATAGTTGGTGGTACAGTATTTTATATAAATGCATGTTTTTTCTCGCCACCTACCAAACCTACCACCTACCACCTACCGCTGTGTCTTCTTTCTGTCTCTTTTCTTTTCGACTTCTTATGATTTTGAAATCTCTGTAACTTGAAAATTTCTTAACTTATCTTAACCATACTTCCTTTGATACATTACCACCCCTCCAAAACAAATTGACATGTCCCCCGTAAAAAAACATGTAAAAAAGGGACCATTTTAAAACAGGAACTGAAGCAACCATTGAAAATCACAGTGGCTTTTAGTTTGTTTCTTGGGGGGAGGGGAGGATCATCATATCCCACATCCACACCATGAATTCCTATCATCTGCTCAGGAGCTGTTCAAGCGAGTGGGCATCAAATCGCCCAAAGGCGTGCTTCTCTATGGCCCTCCGGGCACGGGGAAGACGCTGTTAGCAAGGGCCATGGCACACAACATGACGGCATCCTTCATCAAGGTAGCCCAAAAGAAATGTGGGAAATGGAGGATTGATGAGTGGAATATGACCCCCAAAAAAGTCCAAGTTTTTTTTAAAATAGTGGCAAACATGTCCAAGTTTGATTGCAAACCAAGGAAAGATGAGATAATTTACGAGTCATTGACGTAGTTAGATTGGTTTTTTGTATGAGTTGTATGGTCATTTTTTAAGCACCTGGTGCTGAGGTGGTTGCATCTGCAATTGTGGACAAATACATTGGAGAATCTGCCCGAATCATTCGAGAGATGTTTGGGTATGCCAAGGAGCATCAGCCTTGCATCATCTTTATGGATCCTCGCCGGTGGTTAATTTGCCCTTTTGCGTTTTTGTTCAAATCACTAAAGCGGATGGTAAGGAACTAACTACGGTAAGGTATGGCAAGATGTCAGCGGATTCTGATTTGGCGCGATGTAAGAAGATTGTAATATGATATGATATGAGTTGATATCATAGGAATCTAAGATATTATAAGATGATTTAAAATAGAATGCAGCAGTGTAGTATAAGATGACATATCACAATTTTACATGCATGTCTTAATTTCCTCCTCTTTTTGTTTTTTTCTTCCTTTTTCGTCTTCAATGGCGGCTGTTTCTGGATGCAAAGGATGAGATCGATGCCATTGGCGGAAAACGCTTCTCACAAGGAACGTCGGCAGATCGAGAAATTCAACGAACGCTGAAGCTGGGACTGGATTTATTTCGCGTGGATGGGGGGATGTAATCATGAGGGCTGGCATTGGTGGGGGTGGGGCACCCTTAGATTCCCATGAGTTTTTGGTAGTTTTGTTGTCATCATTTTCTTGCAGATGCCTTGGCAGAGAGAAGGAGCCGTTACTTTATGGTTTGATGCATGATTAAAAGCAGCATGATATTATGATATGGCTCGAATTTTGTAGATAATTAGTCAGAGGTATCTCACTAATCATTACATAGTTGTTCCTATTTGGTGACACGCGAAACATGCTTTCAATGAGTCGTGTGCCACCTCAGCGATGCATGCAAAACACATCTTCAAGCAGCTCACTGCTTCAACTTGTGAATACCAAAAAAAAACAGTTGCTGAAACTTCCAAAATCCAAAAAACCCACCATTTTCCCATTAGCATATCATCAGCATGGAATCCATGCATTCTAAACCTCCATGACCTCGGATCCGATGACGGGAGCCATCTGAGGATGGAGCTTTTGAACCAGCTTGATGGCTTTGATGATTTGGGTCGTGTGAAGATTATCATGGCCACGAATCGTTGGGAGACTCGGGACCCGGGAGGGCCCGGACAATGGTGATTACCATTGATTACCCCCATCGAATTTTTGTTTAACGAATTGAGGCACAACAAATGATGGGCAAAAAAAGGGAACATGTATTTCAAATATGGCGGCATTTTGGGTAGCTATGTTAAATTTCAGGGGGGTTGACGCTATGTCTATTTTGATTTTTCACATGAGAATGAGGGGGAAGTATGGGGGGCCGAGGGAATTAGATGATTGGGTATGTTGGAAGCAATGGGAATAGTGGACATTTTCAAAATCAAATGATCTAGGAAAACTACTTACGGAAAGACTCGGAAAGGCCACACTGAAACCTTATGTGGCAAAGGTTTCCACCAATTTTCATGTTTTTTTTGGTTGCCGATTCTTGAAGCTGCGGATTTTTTGTAGGGCCACACCGTTTCGGCCATGAGATTGGCAAAGGTTTCACCAATTTTCATGGGTTTCGTTGAATTCATTCAATCCATGCATCCACGGCACCAAGACATTGGAGAATTTTGGTGCATTAAGAAAATGCCGATTTTCAGGTCCAGATACTCTGGATCCAGCATTGTTGCGGCCTGGGCGTTTAGATCGCAAGATTGAGATTCCTCTTCCAAATGAGCAGGGAAGAATTGAGGTGCTGAAGATTCATGCAACTCGGTTTTGCCGAAATTTCTTGGAAGATGGAAACAACCATGAAGGACCTTTTTTTGCAAGAAAAAAAGGGTGATCTTCATCACCACTTTGGAGATACATTTTGTTTTGGGGGGGCTATTTTCAATGTTGTTGGATAAAAAAAGTCGTTGCAGGTTAAGTCAAGTTTTGAACCTGAACTGTCATGTTGCGGCTTCTGGAACTGATGCCAGTGTGCCATCATGGAACGGTTGTTGACGCAGACATGGAAAATCCTAGGCAAATCCCATCACCAAGCATGGAGATATTGACTATGAAGCCATTGTGACGCTTGGTGTGGATGTTTGACACACCCCTTTTTTGGTATGTTGAACCTCCTGCATTGGCCACATTTGAGCAATGAAAAACACCTAGTTGGTTTGGGTATATAGGGGATTTTACAACCCTTTGTTTTGGGGTTTATTAGTGTTTATTATATTATTATACCACTATAGGAATCCCTATTAAACAACCAGTAAAATGGAAAGTAATAAGTTTTTTTTTTTTCGTGGCTCATTTGGAGTGGAAAGGGGCCATTTTTTTCAGACCCACTTTTTCCAAGTCTTGAAGTCTCATCGTCCCAAGGAAGCTGACGGATAACTTCAACAATGCTGACATGCGCAACATTTGCACAGAGGCTGGCATGTTCGCCATCCGTGCTGAGCGGGACTATGTGGTTGAAGAGGATTTCATGAAGGCTGCTAGACACTTGGGTGATTTTGGCACTCATGCAGTAGTTTGATGCGATGTGATTGGGTGATTTGGTGATTTGTGTGTGGTCATGATTCATGCCATGGCCAGTTCAAGAGACCAGTGATACCATTCCGCTTGCCAAGGAAAGATTGCCGATAACAAAAAGCTTGAGGGTAAGCTGGACTATGAAAAGATCTGAGGGCTCTGAAAACTCATAGCTCAGCAGCGGGCACAGCCTGCCTTGACTTCCGCACGAACAGCACCCTCTAGTTGAGCTCGACAAAAACAATGAGCGCAGTGCCGTTCATGTATAATGTATGTTTCAATACGTTTATTTTGCATGGAATCAAACACGCAGCTTAAAGATGCTTGAAGTCATATAGTTGGTACGTGCCAAACATGTGAGCGTTATCTTCGCTATGTTATGTTTTCATCTATTTTTGCCACGGTGATCTACGTGAGATGTTTTACGTGAGATGTTTTCAGGACTCCTGTGACTACAGGGAAGCCAGCTATGACGAGGCAGGGAAACGAAAAAGATCCAAAACGCCAGCTTTATCTGGTGGGATTGGATTTTGCATAATAGTAAAAATATGTAAAAATTGACATTCGAATCAGCTTTTGGGAGTTTTTGCTGGGTATCAACAACATTAAAGAGATCCGCTCAATCAAAAGAGCTGCCCCTGAAATTTCGCGGACAGAGTAGTGATGTTTTTTAAAAAGGTCGCAACAAAAACCGCGTCAACACCGGTCGCAACCTCTCCCATCCCCAAATCTGGGATTCTTTTTTCGAGGTGCGCATGCGACGTTTCTACGATTGGCAGAACTGCAACCCCATGAAGGTGAGGAAATCAGATGGATGCGGCGGTGGGGTGTGGCTGGACTTGGACCCACTGTCATCCTTGTGGAGGTCTTATTGAGTCACTGCGATGGCCGCCCAATACGGCCATTTGAGATTGGCAAGGAGGGGTCGGTGGTGTTGATTTTTTGGGCACCCGGGGATGATTCGGAGAAGTTAGTTATCCGTTGATGTTCAGGAGGAGTTTGGGGGGGCTCATCAGTAATTATAAGTTGCAGTTGCATCATAATATTCTACTACATATATATATATATATTGTATATATTGGAATTCGTCATGATCCGCCATTGACCCCTGTGTTTGTTTGGGTTTGAAGCACTTGGGTGAAGACGTCGGTCAGGAGTATCTGCAGGAGAATTGTCCCGAATGGAAGGAACGAGCAGACAAGGCGGGAACTGAGCGGAACAGCAAACCGAGCCACCAGATGAAGAGGACCAATCTCAGGAATGGTGGCAGATTGACCCCAAAAAAATCCTTTTGAGTGTACACCTTGAGATTTTGGAATGTTTTTGCTGTTCTAAGTCGTCCAGCAATATGTAAGAAGAAACCATAATGAATCACAGATATGCTTGCAAAGAGTTTGGCTGGTTTTTTTGGTGCTTACAGCCCCCCGACCTGGCCCCGTTCGGCCAGTTGCGGGCGGAGGGCGGCATGCTGTGGACTTTACCTTCCGACCAGGTGCTGATGGAGATATCATGAGATATCCATGGGTTGGATCAAGGGAGAAACAAGATACACACATAGAAGGGTGTGTAGATGTTATGGTTATATATCTGTAAATAATTGTAAATATATAGATTTACACTTGTATTCCTATAACATATTGCTTTCACTACATGTGAGTATATAATTATATGACACATGAGCCATGGTAAAAAATAACGAAGACCAATACGGATGCTCAAGATGACAAAACACTGCAAACCGATAGGGTCCCCGTTCGAAAAACATCAAACAAAGATGACCTCTCAAATCTATACCAGGCAGTTGTATAGATTTCGACCACACCTCATACCGACTCATACATAATGCACATAGTATGTGGAAAAAAATCAGTCAGGTTGGAATACCTTGAATCTTCAAATGCTGCCTTCTTCATGCTGGAAAACCCACCATCGCCAGGTGGAAACTGAGATTTGCCCACTGATGGTGCCGGAGGCAAACCTCATGGCATGTCAACCTATTTGATGCTGAAAATGTAGCTTAGAAAAACTGACAAAGTATGCCGTAGTGATTCTTTTTTGCACTAATTCTATCTAGTTAAAAAAATCTGAACAAGTACTGTATTTGTATGATATACTGTTCCTTTCTTAGTCCAACAGTGTGTGGAATCATGTTGTAACGCAGGTATGTATCATCTTCAGATATCATGTAGTTAGTCATGTACTTACACACGTACCATATTATCATGTATACCATTATGTATCCAGATCTATATACGTATACTTTCACAAGCTTAACTGATATACCCTCCAGGCAACTAACATTTCCCCCTACAGTCGCCGGCACTTTTGAGTCGATGATGATTTTCCGAACTTCCCTTTCGGTGGGATATGTTTTTTTCGTTCCACGGAGGGTATACATTTAACAACAAATGTAAGAAAAGACCCATACCACCCATGGGACTGGTATATGATATATCTACATTTGCAATAACTAGCTGGTGGTTTCAAACATTTTTTCTTTTCATCCCTATTTTGGGAATATGAACCCATTTTGAGGAGCATATTTTTCAAATGGGTTGGTTCAACCCACCAACCAGATAAACCCTCCATAGGTAAACATTTACCCATGCCATGGCTGCCATGCCATCAGGTGGAAGACCTTTTACAGCGACCCGTGGATTGGATAGGCACCCGTAGTTGGGGGGAAAAGCGTCCGGGGTAAAATTTCTGGGCGGAGATTTGGCAGTGTTCATTTCCCTGGAGGTTTGTTTTTTAAAGGCAAACCCTGGAGGCAAACCTGAAAAATTTGAATCGAAGATTTGAGGAAACACCCGGGAAAACTACCATGGTTCACCTAAAATAATCACCCACAAAAAGAAAATCCAGAAAATCAATGAAAATCAGCTGTAGCCATCCAAACCTCCTATGACTTTAAGGCTTCAAGATCTTACACTCCGACCCTTTGAGAAGATGTATGTCCTATTGGAAATGGTGAGTTTTCATTGCTATGCCACATGTGAGTTTACCAGAGGGTAATCTTTCCATCATTTTCCAGGGTGTCTATACTTGTCATGGGCTTTCCCAAGTCGGACGTATCCCTGCTGTTCAAGCTCAGCAGCTTCAGAGATTATGGTGTCCATGTCCTGACTTTTTTTTGGGGGGATAAAAACAAATTCATCTACATCCCCGACAACTAACATGGATACCAAAAATGATGGCTTTTTAAAAATGGTATCTCCTTTCAAACATGGCGTCATTTTGGATATCCATGTTTCGTTTTCCGGGGGATGTAAAAGCTTCCAAATTCCTTTTAAAAAACCCAAAAAACAAGATTGTGGTGAAGTCTTAGGAATCAGAGATTTTTGGAGTTGAGTTTGGTGACTGGAGGATGATTTTTACCTAAGATTCACCTACTTTTTATACCTAAGATTCACCAACTTTTTATACCTAAGATTCACCAATTTTTTGTTCCCAAGACCCAAGATTTACAGGAACCATTGAGGAGGATGCAAAAATCGTCGAACAAAAAAATTGCAGGGCAAGCCAGTCGCAGCTTTGCTACAAAGAGTCGGCCGGGTGATCTAGGCCAGATGGGCGACCATTTTGGTGAAACATGGCCGAAGATCTCTCCGCTTCTCAGTAAGATAATGAAATACATATACGTATGTATGTATATATATATATATACATATAATGACATCGGAACTATATAATGAGGGAATATTCAGATGGCAAAAACTGATGGATTTTCTTGAGATGTTTCATCACATTCCTTTTCGTTTCAACTACCTGTTCGGAAACGCATTTCATGTCAAACCCATTTCGGTGGTCGAATAATTTGGCACCATTTCGGAGGGAAGTGTGATTCTGTTGATGGAAGAAATCCTGCACCACCTGGGATGTATAAAACCTTGTAAATAGTGGGATAAACTACCTATCAACTGGTGCAGGATTTCAGCCATCAACAGTTCCATTACATTTAGACATTTATACCTTGTATCCCTCATTTTTTCAAGCCGCCATCCATTGGGGCGATTTTCGACCATCCAGGTGACCCACCGGACGTTTTTCCGCCGTGAGTGCGATGTGAGCGATGCAAGCCAAGCAACGGTTGGGTTTGAAACAATTGTGACAGGATACGATGCAAAACAAATTCATGACGTTTTTTTTTAAAGTGATTTTTTCCAAGACAAATTCATGATGTGTTTTTTTAATGAAATGGATTTTTATTTTGAATAGAAGCTTACCATTATAAAATGGGAATTGCGAAGCATGCTGTATAGTGATTACATATAATGCTATGGGATTAGGAGGTGAATTTTTGTGGCTCATTTGGGCAATCATGCATTCTTACGTGGCTGGCCTTCAGTTGGCACTTGCAACTCACCGTTTTTTTGGGCAACGTTTTTGCCACGCTTGGCTATTGGTAACAACAACCTGCAAAAGAAGGACTACAGCAAGTACTACAGCAACCATGGTGCCAGGTGATTTTTTTCAACTGTGAAGTCTGATGATTTTGTTGCAAGTTCCACTTGCAAGGACTTGAATACGGCCGCGTCGTTTTCTGCCAAATTCGCCGCAGCCGAAGGCGGCGACATGGATCCAATGGTCCATGTCGCCCAAACTACGGCCTTATCGATTTTTTTTTGCGCGGCTGGGAATTCGAGGTTTGTTTGTTTGCTGCAAAAATTGCAGGCTGACCCAAGATGGCCATCATGAGCCAATTTTTGAGGCTTTTTAAATGGTTGGCAATGGGTTGGACGGAACAGCGGAATAAGAGCAGGATTTTCAAGGGTAGGTGCGAAAATTTGCACCTGCTGCAAACTTGCGTGAAAGACCAGGGGCCAAAGCGCACCAAAAAAATGGATCTCTGGAGAGGTTAGCGAAGTGACGTGTGTTTGCTGTGTTTCTGGCCTCATTTGTTGTACTGCTCTTGCGGCTCTAGAATTGTTTCACAATGGATGGAAAGCAAATATAGACACAACAGATGACATTATATATGATTCAAATCTCAACCCCACGATTTTTAAGTCATCCCAAGAGTGATTTAGTCCGTGATTTTTTGGATTCTGTGATGTCAACGGCAACTTCAATCGTTGAACCGAAACCTTCGATCTGCCATGGCGTCGGGCCCTCGAGAAGTTTCGACCGACTGGTCCATCGGCTGGTGGTGAGATGTTGATCCGAGAGGGGTCATGATGTTCCTTGCCAGCAATGGTTGGTCTAATGACGAAGGGGCCCGCATTTGGCCGACATTTGTCGAGGAAACATGCAGAAAGAATGAACCCCCATGTTTGATAGTAGTGAAGAGGGATGACTTTTTTGATCTTTTTGTTCATATTGGCTGGCTAGAGCTAGGCCAGGCAGTTCTTTTTCCCCAAGTGACTTGATGTGTTTTCTCCACTTCCTTAGATCCTCCAAGAATCGCACAACATCTGCAGGGAAGTGGAAGAAACAGATGTCTTACCATTTGGCGCAGACACTGCGCAGAGCTTCTTCTCGGTGGGTCAAACTTCTGGTGCACCATCAGATGGATCTGCACAGCTGGAAAGATTAAGAGCTGTAACTTGGGCCAAACCAAAAAATCTGATGACTCAGCAAAATTGGAACCAAAGTAGGGGGTTCTGTTGGTTGTTGCTGTTGTTATCGGCAAAAGCTGTTTGAAAGATAGGTAGATTATGGTAGATTATATCTTCGATGAGTGTTAAACGTTCTCGAGTTCAGATGTGAAAGGTGTAAGCTCTATGCCAATCATGCTGGTGGTCTGCGAGGGGACTTTAAAAAATCAGCACTTGTTGTCAACATACAATGTGCCCAATTGAGGCAAATGATGAACGTCAACATCAGCACATTCATCGTATTTGCAGGCTGGTCGTAAAGCCTGCCGGTGACGGGGTGGTGGGTGTTTGCTTCCTGAAATTGACTTTCTTTTTCAAGCCTATTCTTCAAAAATAGCACTTATAAAGAGGCGTCATATGGTGTATATCATTTTTTATATAGACAGTGACATAGATACTTATATAAAGCATATAATTAACATGAATTAACGATAAGATTGGACACCACATTGAAACATATATCTAGCCAAAACCTACCAACCATCAATTTTGGGGGCAAGCATTCGGAGTTCGGGTCCCCGATTTTTGTTTCCGATGGCCAGGATTTGCGGCCGCGTCGTTGGAGCGTTGCATGGCAAGTCAAACTTGATGGTTTTTACAAGGTTAGCGATACGGGTTGCTGTTCTAACATGTTGTGACTATTTAGATTTGTAGGCCTCAGGACCTAAGAATCAAAAAAGCATTTGCAGGGGGAGTCAACAAGAAGTGTCTAGTTCTTGTTGAGACATCCTCCTTTTGACTTTTTAAGTGGAAGAGTTCTGAAAGTGTTTGCCTACACCCCTGGAAGTTTAACAGTTTGCCCCTGAAGTAGTCTTCCAACCATCATTTCTCAGGGGCGAGCTGTTAAACTTCGGGGGGGTAATGAAGACTTGACCTGCTGATTTGTCTGGAGTTTTGTCCGCCTGAGGAAAGGTCTGCCCCGCTTTGATTCATTGTCCCTGTCAGATCCCTACTGCGTAGTGAAGGTGGGGTGAACAAAAAATGGGAAGATAAATTGTGTTTTTTGGTGGGCAAGCAATTTGAAACGCTGGAGGATTCTGAAGGTTGGCGTTCAGAATTAGCCGAAAAGATCTGAAAAGTGCATGGCTTGTAGATGCTTGTAGGCACACAGTTTAGAAATTGAAATGAAATCGACAAAATCCACGCAGCTTGTGTCAGGTGTTTGAAACCTCTCTAAATTTTTGCAGCCTGGCCAATGTAGACATAATTTGCATCCTTTCAATCGGGCAAGTCGGAGATTTTGCAGAGAAAGCGGTGCATGTTTGCTGCTTCGTGCAGGCATTGAAAGGCAACAATCACACGATGAATGCATCTTGGTCTCTTACTTTTTTTGTAATTTTTTCATTTCCCCGAATGAAACATCGAATTGACGATTTTTCATGTCTCTCAATCTATCAGAATGATGACTAGCCTGATGACAGGTTCGAACCCAGGTGATTTTTAAAGTTTTTTCTCTCCGTCCATACCTGGGCTTTTCTGGAGGTCTCAGTCATCAGTGGGGTCATTCAATTGCCTATTTTTTGAGGATATCAAACAATAGAGATCAATTAGTAGATTCTATGGTCATTTTGGAAGGATTCCCAATATGATAGTTATATCACTATTGTTTGGGGTTGGGAATAAAGATGCGCCATTTTTGGCCATTTTTGCCGTTGGATTCAGGTTCATGTCACTCGAGCCATCATGAAGCTTGGCTACAGTAATTCCAGTTCACGACTGGCTGCACCTGTTTTTTCTTTATTTCCCGTGACTTTTGGTGATTATATGTGGTTATAATACGGTTATGATCAACATGTCATTCTGGCGGCTGCAGGGCTCAATCTAAGGGTTTAGTGAATGTCGGAACCCGAACCCGAAGCAGAAGATTCGCCCCGTGATCCCGACTTGGAAAATCTGCAAGTGGTGCTCCAGCGCCTGGCTGTTAGTCCAAGGCCAGTGCTTTCTGACTCAAGCACCACTGCTGCTGGATCTGGTGATACAGGTTTGAACTTGAGTGGGGTTCGTTTGCAACTGCCAAATTCAAGGTGTGGCTGGGTCATCAGACAGTATCCTCGACCTGTGTTGGACGCATTGAGGGATCTTTCAGCTCTGCTAAACCGGAGGTACCCACAGGGTCCAGGCAGGGTTGAGATCCGCTATTACACAGTTTGGTTGGTGCCGAGATTTCGGGGAGACGAGCGACTGGAGGGAATTCACGCTGGGGCCGACACAGCGGCTTACAGTGCCATCCTAGCTGCAAATCAATATCAATTTGTTGGTTTGCGATTCAGGAGGGTTTCATCTCTGGTTGAGGGGCGCGATCTTTACCTACGAGAAGCTGAAAGGCAGGGCGTGGATCCAATTCACGCAGACGCTGTTTTTTGGTGGGAATGAGTGTGAAGGTGGGCTCTACCACCTACATTCGGCTGGAAGGGTTTGTTCCGGCTTGGCGACAAGCAGTTCTGCTGGACGTGAAGCGCAAGGGCTTTCATTTGGCAGTGCGTGTGACTGACGCTGAGCTGGAAGGTGAAGACGAGAAGTGGAAGAACCTGACTTTTTTCGAAGTTGGTGGTTGCAAGTTTCTGTTGGTGGAAGGTGATAGTAGCAGAACCAGGTCAACATGTCTGGTACCTCATCGATCTCTGGAAGTGGAGCCTGCAGACATTGTGGCAGCAGCTGCATCGGTACTGGAGAACGAGGATGCCCAGTTTCTCACGGCATCCGACGATTTGGAAAAAGACAAGAAGACCAAGAAAGCTCATCTGCAACTGCTCAGGGATTCGAGCGGGGAAGATTCTTCTTCAGACGACTCGGAGGAGGACGACGTGTTGAAGCTGCTGGGCAAAGCCAGAAATGCCATGACAGACGAGGGTATGCTTGCAGAAGACTCAAAGCGTACAAAAAAGACCGGCAAAGGTCGTTATCCCTTGCTGGAAGGAACGAAGCCAAGAGAGGCGATGGGGGCGACATCACATCTGGAATCTGTGCTGAAGCAATCAGTCAGTGCGGGCAGTCAGGATGGGATGGGATCCCTCAACACGTTGGTACAGCTGGAGATTTTGAAAACGCTGCAGGGGAAAAAAGGCAGAGACAAAGATCGTGGCGACAAAGAAGAACTTTCAGGGGAGGATTCAGAACTCTCTTCAAGCAGTTCGGAGGGGACCACACGACTGAAGGGTGCAGGGAAAGCCTTGCAAGCCTACAGGAAAGGTCGCAAAGCCATGAGACGAAAACCTGCAAAACATGTGAAGAGATATATCAAGGAGGTGGAACTGTTCTTGGGGGTATCGGCGGACATGCCGTATCAACTGACGGATTACAGCAAGAGGCTCAGTTTTGGAAAGCATCGGAGCTTGATGCGTATCCACTTCGCCATCTCTCACACCCTGCAATTGATGTTGAAGAACAAGCATCAACTCGCTGCCTTGGAGATGACACAACTGCTGAGAGCCCTTCACCAGTGCTCATTGGACAATGGGGATTGGAGAACGGCTTGGTTGTTGACGGGGCTCCCCGATCCGGTCGAGAGACCGAAGTTCGGAGGGGAACCTCAAGATCTAGAGGTGATTGCGGCTTACCTCAAAGCCATGGCCGAGCTAGAGAAAAAAGGAAGATCACTGCCACCAACAACGGACAGCATTTCCGACAAGGACAAGCCGGGTCAGCCAGGGAAAGGAAAGAAGAAAGGTTCAAAGCCAGATCGAGCCGAAGACACTCTGGATCAGTGACTGCAAACAAGCACCGTGCTGAGCTGGAGGAGGAGTGGTGCCACGGGCACAATCCCATTTTTGATTTAATTAACAAGCAACATGGATCCTTTTGTAGATACTACCGGGTCCATGAGAAGATGTCTCAACAGCAGACAGGGGCTTTATCACCTGACTCAAAGGATGTTAGGAAACCAGTTGCATTGTTCCCGTCTAGGTTGCCATGGCTCGTTCCGAGCAAGTCCAAACGTAGACGAGGCCTCAACATGGATGTTAAGCATGAGGCTTTCAAGTTAATGCATAGGATATGGGCCTTCCTTAACTACCTTCATGCAGGGTCCCCTTGTTCAACTTCAGCAATCACAGAAGCTGTTCGTTTGGCCTCTGAGGGGGAATGGACTGTTCAACACGAAACCTATGCTAGAGCAATGTATTCCAAATTACTTGACTACTGTACCTGTCCTAGGGGGACCATGGAACGTGGATCAGCTAAGTTAAGTGCTTTAATTGAAAAAATTCAGTGCAGCCAATATGACCCTTCAATCTCTTTTGATGATGCCGCTTGTGGCGCCATGTCAGTTGACCCTTCTAGAATTTCCCTTCCTGATCAAGCGGGTATCTTGGATCCTAGGAAACACTTGACCGGGGATAGATTGGAACAATTCATTGCAATGCCCCAAAGAATTCCGGAGCCGTGTCGGTCATCGTCTGACCCACCAGCCTGCCACAAAGTGTCAGATGAGGATTGGCCAGTGGTACTTCGAAAATTGTTTGAGGCTGATATGATAACCTTTATACCAAAAAGGGATGTTCTTTCGGAAGGTAGACGACTTATAAAAGGAGGTTTGTTTTGTGTACCCCATAAACCCCAATCAGACCGATTAATCAATGACCGAAGACCAGCCAACCTCAGAGAGAAGAGGTTAGATTGGTGTCAGTTGCCCAGTGGTCCTTTGCTTTGTCAGCTAATTCTGGAAAGGCATCAAAGTGTTCGTGCTAGCGGTGATGACCTCTCCAACTATTTTTATTTGATAAAGCACCTTGAGTCGTGGCATACTAGAAACTGCTTTGGTAAACCTATAAAGGGGGGCCGCCTTGAGGGAATGGGACTTGACGCCAACACGTTGTACCTGCCAGCATTTAAAGTGGTTTGTATGGGTGATACCAATGGGGTGGATATAGCCCAAGCAACTCATGAGGCAGTACTTAAAGAAGCTGGGTGCCTTGCAGAAGCTAACGCATTGATACATGGCAGAGTTTTCCCTTGTTCTGATACCTTGGAAGGGTTATATATCGATGACCATCTTGCCATGCAAGTGCTTCCCAAAAAAGCTTGTAGAGACAGGGCTGCTTTTGAGGATGAACGCATAATGAAAGATTCTAGGGATAGATATAGGGCCCTTAATCTGCCTCGTTCTGAAAAGAAAGCTTTCGACAAAGCGTATGAGTTCAAGGCCTGGGGAACAAGCATCAATTCTCAAACCGGGCGAGCTGGAGCTCCAAAGGAGAAATTGAGGCAAATAGAAACACTAGCTACTTCTTTGTTGAGGGGTGGGTATGCAACAAAAAAGGCACTTCAAAAACTCATTGGGTTGTTTGTTCATCCGTTCATGCACCGGCGTGAGTGTATGAGTGTTTTTCATCATATCTACCTTTACATTGAACAAATTCCTGATGGAAAGCTGGTTCGTTTGCCTCATCATGTGCGTGATGAGCTTCTCACGGCATGTTTGCTGCTACCACTAGCAGCAAGTAGCATAAGGTGGCCGGTGTCAACGCAGATAAGTGCTTCGGATGCTTCTCTGACGGCGGGGGGTCGGGCAAGTACCTTAACCTCAAAAAGTCTTGCAAAAGTACTTTACAGATTTGGTGAAAAGCGTGGGGAATATTGCAAGCTTGATTGGATAAACCATGACCTGCCTCCCCCTAGTTCGATGTCAACGGCTCCCGACTGCCTCATAGATGCCCTCATGTGCCATAGTTGGACAACTACCGAATCGACTAAGTTTAGGAGAAAAGCACACATTAACCTTTTGGAGATGCAGATGCTTAAGAATGAAATAATGAGCCGTGTAAATTCTGGAAGGGGTTTTTGTAGAGCAGTAAACCTTTGTGATTCTCGTGTGGTAGTGGGGGCGTACGGAAAAGGCAGGAGCAGCTCAAAGCAGCTCAATCATCTTTTGCGTTCGTGCTTAGCTTGGACCATTGCTGGTGATTTAGGAATGACCAATGTATGGGTGGATACGCATAGGAACCCTGCAGATTATCCTTCGAGGAATAAGCCAATTCCACAACCTGATCCTTCGGCCACTCATCCTTTGTTAGATCCTGATTTGCAGCATGGTGTTCAAGTTAACAGATCTCCAGCGTGTCAGGAAACGCTCGAGCAGGAGGTTCAACGGGGTTCTTGTGATAATGTTTTGCAAGAACCTCTTTCGTCCGATGTCGGAACAACGGACGAGGTGCAGTATAACTCTTGTTTGGGTGAGCCTACAGCCCCACGACCGAGACTGACATTTCGTGAGGTGTTCGCTGGAAAAGCTAGGTTGACAGCAGCCATGAAGAAGCTGGCAGGGGTCCGTGTTTTGAAACCATTAGATTTCTTAAACAAGGGAAAAATTGATCCCAGTCAGGATATTCTGAATGACCAGTGTTTTAACCAATTGAAACTTGATGCTCAGGAGCCAGACCAATTGTGGCACTTTGGACTTCCCTGTTGTTCTTTTTCGGTCCTTCAACATTCCAATGGGGGAACTAGACGTAGATCTTCACCTCAAGGGGATGGCAGTTTGGAAAGAGAAAGGGTTGGTAATGAGATCCTTAGACGTACAGTGTGTCTTATAGATATTCTTGAAGCGCATAGTAATTGGTGGACTTTGGAAAATCCAGATTCTTCGTATGCATGGTGGATGCCAAAACTGAAAAGTAAATTGAGCAAACCCCCGGTTGAATATGTAGTTTTGGATCAGTGTGCCTATGGGTTGCGTTTGCTTGGTGAAAATAATAAATACGGCCCTTGTAAAAAATGCACACGTTTTGCAGGGTCATTGCCTGGACTAGTTGGTTTGGGTAAGAGATGCACTTGCAGACAACCCCATGTGCATGCAGTAGGGGGGGTAAGAACAAAAAACGGTTGGAAACGAAGGTCAGAGCTCGCAGGGCACTATCCTGGTGCACTGTCCCGGCAGTATGCCAACCTTGTGTCTTTGGCGTTGTGACCGGCTCGAGTGGGATGTTGCAAAGAAAAATGGGTCATTAATTCCATTGCAATTTTTGTTGTTTTCGTCATGCATTGCAAGTAGTTTTTTAAGAGATTCTTGGAAAGGTTGAAGTAATTTCACATAGGTCAACTTAGTGGGCCCTACGTCCAGCCATGCTGCCTAGAAGGCGATCACGTCAGCGGGACAGAGATGCATTTTCGATGTTGGATCGACAAGTAGTCCATCGCTTCAGTCGTTTCTCTGCGGCGTATAGATCTAGGCTCTTAAAGGGGCTTCAAGACCTTCAGACATACTGCACTGATGTGGTTGGATGCCAAATGCTAACCGCTCTGAATCAGCCAAGAGCAGCGGACAAGCTCCTGGGTCAGTATGTGATGGACAGACATAGTGACAAGAGTCTGGTACATCGTAGCGTGGTGAAACATGCATTACTGGGTTGTCAGCATTTGGTACCTGCACTTCGTAGACAACTTCATTCTGCATGGGAAAATATGCGTGTGTGGGAAGAACAGGTGTCAACACGTTTGAGACCTCCCATTCCAATTCCCTTATGGTGCTTGATGATAGGCTTGGCTAGAGCACATGGTTGGGCAACGCATAATTTTGAATTGCGTAGGACCTGGTTTGTTTTCTCGGTTATGTTGGAGCTGGGGGTGCTATGCTTGTTGCGACCGGGGGAACTTTGTCGTCTTAGACACTCAGATTTCGCCTTGCCGGGTGACCTATCAGTTGGAAGGGTGAATACAGCGGTTAGGATAATTTCCCCGAAGAACAGGAGGCAGTTTGGGGAGCAGCAATTTGTCACTATGATGCACCCGAATGTTGTCTTGTGGCTTCGCATGATTTTGAATGAGGGACAAGATGCACCATTGTGGCCGGGCAAGCCTGCCCTCTTTAGCAAATTCTTCAAGCAACTGGTCAAAGAGCTAGGCATCGAGGGATTTAAATTTACCCCGGCTAGCCTACGGCCAGGAGGGGCCACGATGTTTTACACCATGGGAATACCGATAGCCTCATTGCGATCTCTTGGACGTTGGACAGTGGAACGTTCGCTAGAACATTACATACAACAGGCTACGGCCACTCAGATTCTAAACAGATTGTCAGAACAGGTGGTTGCTCGACTTTTGAGATTGTCTTCTAAATGCCTGGATATGATAGCTCATCCGCAGTTTCGTGTTCTGTTGCCTTCGCTGCCCAAGCAAAGGAAACTGCAAGGCCCTGCAGTTGTGGGGTGGTGTTCTCGCTATGCAGACTTTGGTCGCCAAACATGGTAAAACTGTGGTGGCTGGTGGCCCATTAAAGGGGGCTACTTTTGACAGTATTAGCCCAGAACGCTTGCAGAAGATAGCTAAGAGATACACAGGCGATGCAGCCTTGGTCAAGTTTGCTCGTGCCCATTGTATCTTGAGTGAATTAGAAGCCGGGGAGCCGGCTGCATGTGCTCCAGTAGTGCCCAAAGCACCAACTGAAGAAAATGCAAAGAGTCAACGCTGGTTTTTTGTGTGGATGGGAAAGACTTTCAGATGGTTGTGGCAACGCTTTTTCTGGGTCAAGTGGCTTGTAGTCTTGGGGACTTTAGGTTTCTTGTTGAGGCCTAGTGTGTCAACGGTTGTCGCCAAGTTGATTGTCACTACAACGCGGCTGGTTTTTCGTAGGTTGGTGAACCTAGTTGCAATGATCCTGGAAGGGTTGCTGGCAGAACTCATTTTGCAGATGGATCGTTTAGCCAGAGAAGTTTTGCCGGAAAGAATTGACGTCCCGGAAGTGGCACAGGCTTCATTCAATTTGATGTCTCACATCTTTTCTGGATGCTTTGGTGGTATGGTGACACTCATAGCACTAACCAGACGTCAACCCCTTCAGGCATGACACCGCCTACGGGATGTGGCAGCTAGTGGCCTTTGCTGCTCCACCACCTCCCCTCCTCACTCCATTTGGTGGGGTTGGAGTTTCATTCGTTTTGCATTGTCAATTTCAGCTTGAGTGCACTCTCGTTTCTTGTCATGTGGTTTTTATCCACAGCATTGCATTCGTGGATGCGTAAAAGCTGGACTATGGCTGCCAAAGGCAGCACACTAAACCCACGTGACGCCTCTTTGCATGGAAAATGGTGTCTGCGGTTCTATCGAGTGCATTGAGCTTAGAATGTCATGATCAACATGTCATTCTGGCGGCTGCAGGGCTCAATCTAAGGGCCACCACCACCCCTCCTCCATCCAGGAGTTTCATTCGTTTTGCATTGTCAATTTCAGCTTGAGTGCACTCTCGTTTCTTGTCATGTGGTTTTTATCCACAGCATTGCATTCGTGGATGCGTAAAAGCTGGACTATGGCTGCCAAAGGCAGCACACTAAACCCACGTGACGCCTCTTTGCATGGAAAATGGTGTCTGCGGTTCTATCGAGTGCATTGAGCTTAGAATGTCATATATGTATCTGTATTTATATAATTATCTGTGTATAATTTTATAGATGTGTATGGCATGTGTTCTCAAAGTGATATTGGAAGAAACATAAGGCAGAGGGAAAGAGAAAAGGAGTGGAAAAGATTGCTTTTTTGTGATGCTTTAGATGGCTAAAAGGGCGCAACTGAAGTGAAAAAATTCGGAGTTTGGTTCCGAGGATGGGGCGCAACCTTCGACACTTCCGGCCTGGCTTTGGGTGGAGCACTCAGGGAATCTGCAAGCTGAGTTGAAAATTGAAGCTGTTGCTGTAAATGTAAAAATGCTGTGAAACCGCGAAACCTTCAATTCCAAGGTGTGAACTATGAGCTTTGTTTGGATTTGGATGGTGCAGGGGAGGAGTCTTGTAGCAACATTTAGACCCGTTTGAACAGTATGTTTTTCTCTGGAAAGTTCTATTATTAACCAGCTGTTGAGGCAGCAAATCGGAGTGTTTAGATTTTATGAGGATCTTGCATTTGGGTTTACTGGTCAGACGATCTATGTCAGCGGAGTTGTGCCACGGCCGCACTTAGAACATTGCAAGAGGTTTGCTTGCAGCAGACCATATCGTATGTGTACATGTATAGTTGTGCTGCGTATATATTGCCGTGTTCGCGACAGGTCTCCACGTCCAATGTCGCGATAACGAGAACCTTCGATGCTCGTCTGGATCTCACCTGTGAATCTGCGGACGCATGCACCTCGGCAGAGATCTGGAGACACTTCACCTGGACCTGGTCTATGACACATGGCCTCAAGAGGGATGGGGAAATTGCTCTGAAATACGACGCATGTGCCTCTGTTTAGATTGTTGAACGGTTGTTGCAACAGTAAAACAAGGTGAAGCAAGGCAGTGAAACACTGTGAAAGAACATCATTCAAGAGAGCATGTTCACCAAGGTCCTTCTACTGCACTTCTCTACTTAGCTCTGTCAAGCAGCGAATGCGCTACAGTGCCTTGAGCCTTGATATGCTTCTTCATTTGTCGTTGGTGTTCGAACAGCCTCAACAGCTGTTTATACATTCCGAGTTGCAGAATGTTTGCCCCGAAGGCTACCAGTGCGCAAGTCTTTGACAGTGGAGCCACCAACAACGCAGCTGCTCTGATTTTAGGCGGCTGAATCAATATATCAGGATGTACTTTGTAAACTGATTCGGACACGTATATATCTAAAATGTTTGAAAACATTGTTTACACACAAGAATTGTCAGGTGACACCGCTACATCTACGAGATATCAGGAGGTTTTCACCTCGGTCAGAGCGACATGAATCCAATCCCTGCCGAAGCACCAAACTGAGGTCATTGCAACCGGTTTGACCGCAGGAGCTTCTTGGAAAAAAACATCCCAATATTTATACAATTAGCTCTGGAGAGGTATGTTCTCCTATGGGTTTTCTCCACTTCAACGGTGCGACCTAGGCCACCTATCAGATTTGTGTGGATCTTGATGGCCTTGCAACAAGCATCGTTGGAGGCCAGTGGTCAGACAAGGAAACGATGGTTTTTGCAAGGTTGTCCCTTGTGAGTCAACGTTACAGGCACTACAGTAGCCCACACATTTGGTTGGACTGGGCTGACTGTATACCTTGCAGCAGCAACTCAGCATTGTCAGAAAACACAAAAGCTTCAAAAGTTTCAAAAAGTTGTATCCTGTTCGTTCCAATCTCTCTGTTTCTCTTGTTGCTCCCAGGTTGTTGGAGCAGATCCTCCAAGAATCGACAATGCTGCTGGTCAAGTCGTTACCCTGACATGTATCTTGGCAAAATTGGCCGAGTTTAGAGAAAAGCATCAGATTTGCGGCGTATTTGTTCATGAGATTCTTTTGAAGAGTTTGTGACATTGTTTGTCTTGAGGTGTAGATGGCAATGCAGGTTGCCCGCAATCTGCAACGAAAATCTATTTGACATCTGAAGGTCAATGTCCTGACCTCAAAGTGGACGATGTGAAAGGTCGAAGTTGTGTCAACATTTGGAAAAGCATCGGAGAAGCATCGGGTAAGGTGAAGATCTTACCTATGATGGCTCACAACTTGTGGCCAGCAGTTCAAGAACGCCCGCAGCGAAGCATGGATGCAATGATTTTCAAAGTTCAATTTATCGTGGTGTCACACCATGGATTATTCGACTTGTTTTATCACTTCTGGTTTCGTTGAACACATTGATCTTCACCTTTTTGATACTGAAAACACGGTGGGATGATGTGGGATGTGTGGCCAAGGACTGTTTATCAACCTGTGGCCAACACTCAAGCCATTCAATTTGATGCCAGCACTTTGCAAGTGGGAGACCTTTATGATCTTTGCAGATGCCTCAGATTTTTCACCACCTCTTTTGTGCACAGACGTTGTACGGTTTTACCCTTGTCAAGTGTGACACATTCCGGGAATCTTCAGTTTTGTTCGAGGTGTGGACCATGATGGTACAGCAACCAGCTTGGCATTTGGCAATTCCAACGTGAAACTCTTCGTCACCGCACCGATTTCTATTGCAGCTGTGCGGTACTTGCCGCCCCTCGCATGTTGAAGGTGATGTTGGTCCTTGTTGGTCTCACATGGCCATGTGCCACACATTCCAAGTGACACATGACATCCAAGGCGAACTGTGGAAGCTGCCAGCGGTCAGTATGTTGTCTTAGATTGTACTTCTGGTTGTACTGAAAATAGCACTGCTTATTTGGCACCTTGGATGAAATTCAGGTACTCTTTTTGAATTCTTTCCAACCACCACTTTTTGTCGAAGGTACAAACTCATACACTTTTCAATACTGTAGACAAAAACAGTAGTGCCTTGAATAAGACCATTACTTTGTGTCCTGTTATTTACACTTATTTGCTGTCATATGACTCATGTGACTAAATGCACCTTAGAGACGCAAGGATGGCAGTTTTTCCGGAGTGAGGCAGTCACTGGCATGTACACAAAACGCCTTCGAGAAATCTGTTTTCTTTAAGCTCTGACCGAGTTCTTAGCTAGAAAATCATAGCCAAGAGATTTGTTTCTGGGAATTTTCGCACAGAAACTTTTATGTTTGTCCCTGAAACGTAGCACATGATCGTCCGAAACATCTCAAATTTGGAAGTAGAGTTTCCTAGACTAGGAGTATTCGACTGAGAATTGAAATGAGGTCATTGCTAAACCTGATGGTACTTACGTAGTTCAGCCATGAAGTTCTCACAGAAGCATGTAGACTCTAGACAGTAGTCATTTGTGCAGGTACAATAAACATTGCAACTAGATGCAACTAGCGTGTTGCACTGTGTATTTTCAAGCCATATTTGCGCTTTGGAATGGTGCCACACGGGCAACACACTTTGGATTCTTTGCATACAAGAATGAAGATTCTTCATTGAGTTTTCTGCAATTAATTCGACATATTCGCTCCAAGTTTACAAGTGGACCCACAAACTTCCACCGTTTTTTTCGTTGAGCCTTTGGACGAAAATGCTCGAGGCGTTGACATGTGATACAACCTCTAACACTGGGAAGTCTGCCGTGGCTGGCAGCAACACTGCCTCAGTGCCCTTAGTGCAGGACTGGTATCTCAAATCATTGCCCTGGCACTTGAAATTTCTAATGGTTTTTTTACTGTTTTTTGTTCGTTGTCACTTTCAAATTCTTCTCTTGAGGAGTCTTCCAATTGGAAAGTTAGCTTTGATGCGACTGGCCTTGCACAGGGCTACTACTACTCTGTTTGTATCGATGCTTGGATTCAATTCATGTAATTCTAATCATAGACGGAAAAAAGACGAATTTCTATGAATTTGGGACATCGTCTTAAGCTCAAGCCTCGATATATTTGGATTGAATTTGTGACTTAGGACATGGATGGTGTTGGCCTAAGTTTTGCGTTGAATATTCGATTCCACCGTTTCCACTCTGCAAATTCAACCAATCAATTTGGACCTTGCAACACTTGAGGTGCAGAAACTGCACAATATTCTGGAGATTCAGGAGCGAAGCAGTTTCTTTCAAGGCAAAGTTACGATTTGGTGATACTGATATCACGGACGTCTTACGCCACTCAGAGTTTCATGATGTTTCATGTCAGGAGTGCTGGTTTACATCAATCCTTTGGTCCCTGCAATGTCCATGGCACTTCCAGCTGCTTCAAGTCAGGTGTGGAGAGATTTGAGATGATGCCATTGTAGGAAACTAGCAGGCAGTAGTGATTTCAGTCGTTTGATACTATGGGAAAAGTCCGTGTGCTATCCATTTGTCAATAAAACAACAGTCAGATGTTGGTTTTCTAAAGTTTCGCACTGGCTGCACATGCCATTTCTTTGAAGACATTGGCTAATTTGTACGATTGTTCTGTTGCTAAAGAACTCCAAATCCAAGACTTCCAGTGAATTGTTCCATGACCACTGCAGCGCATCTATTCGCAGGTGCTCAACTTCTCATGCTCGAGTTGCTCCACCAGCAGCGGTGCATACTTGTCTAAAACTTGTGACATTGAGAACGGCTTCCCTGGCTTTGCCAAGACCAGGCTGGATGCTTGCATGTTTCACATGTCTCCACGAAAAATTGAGAAAAAGTGAGCATGTTTTAGTTGTGCAATAGAGCATACAAAAGGCATCGTAAAGCTACACTTCTGATTTGCTGCTTCAAATTGCCATTTCACCGTTTTTCTCTGTGTTTTCCACACTTGACTCGCCTGACTCGACCAGTGGCGGGGATCCAGAAGTGGATGCGAATGGCATCACCAACACCGAGAGTGCTGCGTTTCAACAATCCTACAGCAATTGGGCCATCACCTTGGATACCAGCAACTTGTATCAGGCACGATGGCACAAAAAAAACATGTTCAAGGCAAAACGACAACCCTTTTCATTGCTTTCCCTGGTGTTATGGTATTGCATCTACATGCATCTAAGTGTTGTTTGTGATTTGCGGTGGTTTAGACTCTGTTGACTTTCATGATCCAATGCCACTGAATCGAAGAAGACTTGGAATGGAACCAGAGTCTCTTGAGCGTGGACAGGGCTCCTACTATGTGCTTTGCACCGACATGGATGGTGGGCCGGGATCTGGTGCACCAGAGAGCAATCCATTGAAAATTGGGGAAGCTTTGGAAACTTGTCAAAAGTCTTCAAAAATTCAGCTGTCAGAATTTTCAGAATTTTGGAAAAGTTGATGAGTTTGGGATGAGTTTGGCACGTTGTTAGAATTGTTTCTGCAACTTCCTTCTGCAACCTGCCGTGCAAGGAAGTCTATATCACATCAATTCAAGCATTGCAAACTGGCGTCATTCTGGCGAAAGAAAGCCAGCAGATCATCTTCACTTGTCAGATTCATGGCAGCAGATGTCTCATGTTTGATGCTGTGCAGTCGTGCATTTCTACATCACTTCTCCTGTGTATCCATTTCAGGAGTTGTTCGGTCTCGCTACCTACAGAAATCTATTTGGCAGATACTTGCGACACTCTAGCCTTTGCATCCGTGGCACCAATACAAGGTTCAAGGCGTGTGCTGCGATTTGCAGTAAAACTTTGTATGAGAATCCCAATTAAAAAAGTTCCAATCATGTTTCGAAAAGAAATTCCAACAGAAATCAATGCAATCCACCATCAGACCATCCAGCCGTGTCTTCGACGTGCGAGGACAGCATCGGTGCCTATCCAAAGTCGTGGCTCACCGACCTGGGAAGTGATTTTGGACGCATCTGACCTGTCAGCAGGTCGAGACTACCGTGTTTGTGTCGACCAGGACTGTTGAAACAAAACTGGAACTTCTTGAAAGCTTGAAAGTTTGCGATCAAGAATGTGTGTGTGTGTGTTGTAATCACAGATGTTGTGTTTTTGAAATCAAGATGCAATATGAGTTATGCAGTTATGCTTAGTCATATTGTATAGTTATAAATACAATATAAATATATTCATATGCACATATATTTACGTATATATATGTGGTGTGTGCACGTAGCTGGTGAGCTTCAGCCCGAGAGAGGTTTGGCGCTTCACCCAGGACGGCAATGAAACGACGTACCGCGGCGGCGATGCCCAGTTGGCGGTCTCCGTGAGCGGCATCGTTGGAGTGGCCGAAGCATCGGTGAATTCGGGGCCTGCAGAGGTGCGATGTGAAGAAAACTTTGTCGAAGGATTCCTTGAAGAAAACTTTGGTTTTTTCAATGTTCTTTGGAGATGTTTGGATTCTTAAGGATATTGAGTGTGTTGGTAGTCTTGTTTGATATATTCATCCTTTTCTTGTTTATTTTTGTTGGTTTTGCAGGTGCTGAGACACTTGGCTACAAGAAGACACGCTTTTCCAGCTCTTGAAGATCCTTTCACTGTTTGAAAGAACATCATGTAGCATGACAGCCGCGACCGCTACTTCTAAGGTTTGCAGTGCTCCGCACTTGGAGGATGCACGTCGGGCACGCCCAAAGTGTATTTGGCCAAAGCATGCGACACTTCTCTCAGCACAGGACAGATATCGATGTTTCGCAGTTGGACAGGGTTGGATAGCGGATGTTGCAGATGTTGGACAGGGTGCATTTCCATAAAAATCCTCCTAAATCTTTGAGATTTTCTGACTCCTCCAAAACGCAAGTGAGACGCAAAAGGCATCGTGGCCGCTAGTGGCGAAGACTATTCCTCGAGCTTCGTGATGACTGGAAGCGGTACCTCGTTCACGGTGGCCATCAACACCTCGCGTCCCTTGACTCACCTTGACTCACCTTGACTTCTGTACTCACGTGTCAAGATGACTTCACATTTTCACATCAGGTCGCTTCATCCCTAGGTACTGCCAGGTAGGTCATTGTTTTTTCTTCAACAAGCCATGTAGATAGATTTCATGATCCATCGAAAGAATCATCAGTTTCACCACTTTAAGTGGCAGAAGTGCTGCTGAAAATTTGCAGATTCAAGTGATTCAAGTTATCTGCACTTTTTCTTCAAAATGTTCACGTTCTTCACTTTCAGGTTTGGAGCGTGGACGACACTACAAAGTTTGCGCAGACATGGATGGTTTGGGATCCCTTCAGATGGTGGACAGTCTCCAGGAGGCTGAAACCTTGCATTTTTTAACGGAAATTGGTGAATTTCAACTGTTACTTTAACCAGTTAGATATATAAATTCATATGTTTCACAATGAACGTGATGGTTTTTTTTTATACGCAAACGATATTCGTAGAATCTCACCTTGATGTTTTTGTCCGAGAAATTCAACACGCAATTCTACTGCTGTCTGACAGGTTTACATCTCACCGGTGGTTCCCGGGCACCCAAAGTGGCAAGGCCCATGGCCAAGTGTTCAAAGAGCGTCTGGACAGGCCTGGCGTCGATTTTGAAACCAAAGTGTCAAAGCTTCAACGGAAAGTTTCTTGAGAAACAAAAAAACAAAAATTCTTTGAGTCTTCATTGTTTCACTTTTTTCCATGTTTTTTTGTGCAACAAAACTTTTCATGCAGAGCACAAAAGATTGAGCTGACAGGCACTGACCTTTCCATGCCCCTCGGGTTGTTCCAGCAATTTCTCAGAGGGTTGGCTAGCTCAGGAGCTTTCAGTTGTGTGTTTCCATGTTCTATCCGTGCTTCTCCAACTTGTTGACAGGAGTGTGGAAATGTGAGTGACCCAAGCATCCTGCGCACTCCAGCCTTCAATCTTCAAGGATGGGTGGATGGTTTTCATGCATTGACACCAAACAATTGAGATCGATGCATTCAGCATGTTCAACATATTCTTTCGTAAGGAGAAGGTGAAAGTTGGACTTTGCCAATTGATGCAACGCCTTTGACAAGCGGCAGCCTGGCACAGAAGACTTCAAATAATTTTGAAGTTGAAGTTGGTAAAAGAATGATATCAGATCAGATATGATAGAACTATATGTATAAGAGTATTTCCATGAAGCCATGTAAGATTCGATTGGTTTGCGTGTTTTTAAAACAGAAATTGCGGTTTCGGCATGGATCCCATGAAACTCATGGAACTTGGCAAGGTCAAAGCTACAACCTTTGTTTGGACTTGGATGGTTCAAGTAGTGATGATCTTCGTCCAGGAAATGTCCTGAGCTTTCAGTTCCTTGTCCCAATTTGGTGGCATTGCTGGAGGTCTTTTGAGACAGAAGGAGACCAAAAGATATTAGAAACTCCGTATTTTTGCTGACATTTGGTACAGAAAGGTTAGTCCTTTGCAGAAAAAGTTTGTCTTATTATGTCCTTTGCATGCTTTTGTGTACACCTCGCAATTTTAGATCAAGGAAGGGGCCATGTTGTCACGATTTGGATCATTTTTTGCTGGTTCTGATTGCTACATTATCAGTTCATTCGATTCTTAGGATCTATGTGACCAGTGTTACAGCCATCCATCCAATCTATATACAAGCGGTCAGCAGCCAAACTCTCACTGCGACCTGCCTGGAAGGCACAGATTGGAACTGTGACAGGAATTCTGAGGACGATGACTGGAAAGAAAACATGAGAGAAGCAATTTCGAAAAACTGAAAAAATTGAAAAGTCAAAGTGCTGCATCTTTTGATGTGTTAAAATTTGTTGTGAAACATCGTGATGAAAAGAGTGAATGGGAGGCTGCAGCACTGATACCGAGATATCATTGGCTGAGACCTGTGGTGTTGCATTGGTGTCTGCTACGTTATCGGCAAGCAACCAGGCCGTGGAGGGCAGCCCCCTGATGTTTGGATCTTCGGACAAAAAATCTCTGATTTGATGCGAACTTTTGATGTGAAGGTCACTTTTGATGCGACTGGATTGGTGCCTGGCTCCCACTACAGGCATGAATTTCAAATTTCCTGAATTTCACCGTATGAATATTATGAATCAGTTTTGACTCAGGAAATGTCACTTTTTTCATGCGAGGCTTTGCACCAGCCTCGATGGCGGAAATCTCACGGGCGACACTGGCCTTTACATTTATGCCCCGTGGCCAAGATTAGAAGCAACACTAAAGCAATGTATGTCTTTAGCGTGAATTCTTTTATGTGCAGCAGTTCTTCGACGGAGTATGCATTTCAATTTGCAAAATTGATATAAATCAATATGTGTGCCGCTTTTGGACCACAATGGACATGATTTCATTTTTCCTTTTTTCCAAGGTCACTGGCGTGGTAGACATCGCTCCACGCTCTACCGTGGGGCCTGGTCTTTCTTTGCTAAGTCTCGGGTGTTCTGGTGGATGTTCGGAAGCTTCGAAAGAAATCATGTTGGACAAGGAAGCAATGTAATCTAAAAAAATCATCGATGTTGCCTCCCCATCGCTAAAAATGTGTGACTTAGGAAATGACTTCTGTATACCTTACAACAGCCAGTATTTGTGATGACATGTGGGTGCTGAATGGAGTTATGCACCTTGCCTGCAATCCATGTTTATTTTTCAATGGTTTTTTGGTTGGCAAAGTAAAAAAAGCTTAAGAAAAACTTGGTTATGGACTGTGCACTGTGCAGGGCTGAAGCTGCAGACCGAATGGCAGCTGCAACTCTGTCAGCTGGAAATCCATATTGGGAACTTCCTGTGCGGACAAGCAACTGAGCTGCAAGGGTTGATGTACTTACAATGTAAGTTGATTGAGTTGATTGTATGAATTGCGTGATTTTTTGAAGTTGATTTTTTTAAGTTTCAAGCGCCGAGGTGTCTCCATCCATACCTTTGGGATGTTCTACCGAATTTGTGCTGACCTGGATGGCGAGTGTCTTGGACCTATGTAGCATTCGGACAGAAGAATTCCTATGAATCGATTGCTTTCCAATGCTGAAAGATCTGAAGGTTTCTGTTTGGGTTGACACGTTGAGTGGATGTCTGTCTTGCTTGTCAAAGGAACCCATCCCAATATTTTGGCGACACGGGCCTCTCCGTCTTCGTATCTCCAGTCTCTGCTGTGCGCGTGGCTTATCGAGTGTTGGAGTCTTCCTCTGGACTTGTCGCTGCACCAGGCAGTGGGAGATGATCAAAGATGGTCAGATGTGATTCAAAGATAGGAGAAAACTCTCTCAACCATCAAAGAATTTAGGCACATGGAGGTTCAAGGCCGTAACATGCCGTACATGTAAATGAAGGCTGATGAGTGATCATTTGGATTTCAAAGTGATGAAATCACAATGTTGTCAAAGCACTTCAACGGTACTGTGTTTACAGGAAATTCCATGTTGTTTTACGACATTCCAAAGGTTACTGGTAGTGAAAGATTAAGATTTTGAAGAGGTGCAATTCATTGCAGGAACGGAAGTGAAACCGACGGTGACGCCTCGATGCGATTTGACAGGTCAGACCATCGTTGTGACGTGTCCCACTGCGTGCAACATCACTTCAGAGGTTGGACTTCTGGCAAAACTGTGCCAATATGAAGCAAAATTCAATGCACTCTTCCTCCATGCTCATTCAAAGATCTTTGCATATCAATGGTTAATTTGGTCCATGTATGTCCCTGTTATATAAGATTCTTATGATTCTTATGTAACATCATATGCATCACATCCCCACATGGCTTGAAAGCAATCCAGGTCCACCTGGCCGACAGCTGTGACGTGACACCGACTTCTCCGGCTCCGAATACGACTTTGCCCGTGCTCCTCCAGAGGTGTCGAAAGACGTCACAGACTACGACGATGAAGTGCCACTTCTCCACCTCCACAAGACCAAAGACTCCCAAAGAACGAAACAGAAAAAACGAAGACACCTGGCAGGTTGGATGGATATCTGGAAGAGGAATGGGTTGCAGAGGTGGATGCATCTAATTTGCAGCCGGGTGTGCGGTCGGGGACCTAGAGAAACATTGCACCGCATTGAACGTGAAAACATGGTTAGGGACTTAGTGTTTTGTTTGTTCAAAAACTGCTCCAAGACAGTTCCGAAAACTTCAGTTCTGTGTTTGTTTTCTTGCTAAGATTTGAACTTTGTATTGACATCGATGGTTCAACGACTTCGTTCCCTTTGGGTGGAAGCAACTTCGAAGTCTACGTGTCTCCCATCACTGCCTTGAGTGGCAATACCTTGCAGCAGCTGGCAAATGAAAAGTTGACAGTGACTCGGAGAACTCGGATTGAAGTTTCAAGTAAGTATATAGCAATTGTTGGTAGGTTGATACTCAATGTAAGAAGAATCAACCGCAGAGATATGCACTGCATGATGAGCGTACAGAATAGTTGTTGACAAGACGTTTTTCAGATTTCACATGTTTTCATAGTGACATGTGCATACAACTCTCTCTGAGAGTCGCCTTTGCCGCGTTTAGAAGCATTCGACAATTTTGTGCAGGTTGCATGTGACGCATGCACTGTTGACACTGCCATCTACTTGGGTGTTACTTGCGATGCCAGCATCGTCACAGCGGTGATCTCGTTAACCACGACAACAGGCGCGAAACTGGCAATCAGGGCAATCCCTTTAAAGTCATCTAAAAGCTTTGGGGCACAGACCTTGCATAGCAACAGACTGCATGGCCAAGAGATGACTTTGGTGAAATTGAATTCTCCTCATTCGTTGCAGGCCTATGGGAAGCTATCTTCGATGCATCAACTTTGGCAGTCGGTGCCATTGGTTGCGCTTGATCAACACATTGTTTTGTCGGTTCTTTCACTACTAGTACTTCTTTATGAATTTGACTCACTTTGCATATTGCAGATATATGATGTCTATGATGTCAAGGCTCCAACTACGAACTCTGTGCAGACCTGGATGGATTTGCCAATCCATACCGACCCATGGGCGACAGCGGGAAATCCATCTATATCAGTCCGGTAGCAGGCGTAATTTTGGCTCAGAATTGGGTTCCATTTGCAAGGGAACAAACTGGACTTGATATCAATGTGTCAGGTAGTTTAGGTATTCTTTTGGAAAGTGTTTCATATCATTCAAATATATAGTTTGTTTTTTGTTTATACATTTGCATTTAAATTTCCCAATTTTCCCAATGTTTTCCATGTTTTGTGGAAGTAGTTGCCAATGTTGAATCCAATTGCATGCAGGTGTCGTGGGAGGACCTGGTGCCTCCACGGCTCGAGTCGCGGAGCTTCTGGAGCTTCGCATCGCGTGTTCCACGGTCTCCAGCTGCACCGACGCCGCCGAAGCCTTCCTCGGCACCGAATGCTTCGACGTGCCGCGGGGAATTTGTTTGAAACGAAACCGCGGGTTTTTCGGTTTTTTTTCGGTGAGGAATTGATTTCAAACGGGAAAAAAGTGCATGGAAGATTTGGTGAAAAAATTTATTCATGAAGACTTAGCAACATGGAGAACATGTGTAAGAGAAATAAGAGAAGCTACTGTCACAATGTAATGTAAGACTGTATGACTGTATGACATCTTAGCGACATTATGATTTCAGAAAATAAGCGATACTAAGTAGATGCAGTAGATGCAGTAGATGCTCTATGGATACATTTCACACGTGAGCATGGAATTTTTTCCCACGTTTCAGGTGGGCGACTTGGATCCAGATGCTGCCCCGGCCAGCGCACGTTTCTCCAGCACGGTACCCCTTCAGGCATCGTTTTTTTTGTGACGGCAAGCATGCAACCAAGCAATGCCAGGCTCAGGCAATGCCAAATCATCAAAAGGTTATTCATAGTACTTTCTTGCGATTTGCAATTTGAAGAGGCAGTGCCTGGCTTTCCAGCTGAACGGCAAGCTTTGATCCCTACAGATCCTTTGAAGTGAATTTCTATGAATCTCCAAATGGATGCAGTTGAATGAAGTTGGCATGCTTAACACCAGTTCTGTTTGAAGTTCAAGGGACTTGTCCACCGAGGACAATCTTGAAGCCGGCCGTTACTATCGCCTTTGTATCGATGCAGATGGTACAACATCTCCACAACTACCTGGAGACACTGGTGTCACAGCAACTCAGCTGAAGTGATTTTGCAAATCGAAAAAAGATAGCTCAAATAGTTGACATGTTTTATCAATCCACAAAAATCTGTGATTTGTGTGTGTTTTTCTGGACCCAGATTGCGCATGTCATTTGAATGTCTGATCTCCGAGGTTTACATGACGCCCGTGTCATCTGGACCTGTCGCGTCCATTCTCTACGGAAGTGCCACCGAGGTGGAGGTGGAAGGATGCGGCTCGGAAAACCAAACTCAAAGCCTTGAAGTTTGAGGACACAAAACGTGATTTGAATTGAAAAAACATGCATGTTTTGATTTAGCAAACAATTCCACCAAATAGTAATTCAAGTCTAAATGCAGTTGAAGAACTGAAATGATATTGATGTGAGTTGAAATGGGTCAAATGTCAACAAAGCATGTCAAGCTTCTTCAGAAGGAAATTTCCTCGTTGCGTCTCGTGATTTCATCCAAAACTTTTGCATGACTCAGGCCTTGCTTGCTCGAATACATCTCAGGCCTTGTCTCTACACTTCAGGAATTTTGATCGGTCGGTTTTTTTGGTTGGCCATGCTGCCATGCTCATGATGCTGCGGTTCTTTTTAAAGATTTAAGAGCATCATTCGCATTGCCTTGCAGCTTTGGAGGCACATTTGGCGGACAATTGTGATCCTCCCGTTGGTACTGGTCGACAATCCCATCCCAATGCAGTAGATCTCGAGTTGCGGGCGAATCGATGGTGGTTGCAGGTCGCCAGATGTTGTCAGTCAATTTGACAATTGATGTCGTCACCAACTTTTTTTTGTCCAACGAACTGTTGAACTTTAAGCTAGGGACTGTGATTTCAACCTCCCTCATGTTGCACTGAATGCAATGACTGCAAGAAGCAAAGCAGTACACAGCTAAAAGCAATGGATTTTATTGAATTTTCATATTGACATGATTTTTCACTCTTTCGGATGCCACTTTTTCGGATCCAAGCCTCCGAAACGTCTCGGAGAGAGCTCTTCGGCCGTCGAGATCTTCAAAGTCACAACACGGGGCACGGTGTGGACTTCTGAACTCCTCTCCGCCCGGTGAGGTTACGAAGGTCATGCTGCGCAGCAAGAAGAACATGAAAGTGAAGAAAGCCAAGAGCAGAACTTCCAGGGCAGCTCAAAATGAAGGTTATGTAAATCAAACTGTGGAACAGTTCAAAAGTCTTCGATACCCAGCCTTTGTCGACCAAAAACCTTGGTTGGATGCAGACGGCAACATGGTCTGGTCGCAATGGCGGATGAAAGCTGGTGAATTGGTTTTCTCCCAATCTTTTGAGACAGCGATGGGCCTGGTGATTCTTTTCAACATGGGAATCATCATGTATGAGGCAGATCAAGATGCGCTATGCTTTCCAACTTACTATAAGGATTTAGGGGAATGTCCTTTTCGAAGCAATTCCTTCTTGTGGCTTTACGTCTTGAACATCCTTCTCAACATCGTCTATACACTTGAGTGTGGAATACGACTTTATGTCGAGCGCGGTGCCTTCTTTTGCAACAAGTGGAATCTTATTGACTTGCTGACGCTCATCGCAGGTTGGACAGCTTCTTTGGGACAAGATCTTGCGAACATCGGTGAGTTCGCAGTTCTCAGGATGTTCAGATTGGTTCGTGTAGTCCGAGCAGTGCGTGTGTTGGTCTCAATCCCCGAATTTTATCTCTTGATCACTGGACTTAGCTCTTCTATCAAAGCTATCATTTTTGGATCTATGATGCTGGTTTCTGTGATCATTTTTTGGGCTGTGATCTCAGTTGAGCTCCTTCATCCCATCACATCACGACTTGAATTCCATCAATGTGACTTGGTTCGAATTCAAACATCGCACATGTACAACCCGTACAACATATTGAAGTGAAATTGTCATGAAAAGCCAATTTTTGTTCACAAAAGCTGCTTTTGAACTCGCAAATCATGGACAAAGCCACAAAGCCGTGAAAGCCGATTTTTCAGTCGTTTGAGGTGATCGTTGTCCCAATGGTTTTGGGAGTATTTTCGCCGCCTCCTTGACCTTGTGGCAACAAATTGTTGCTGGTGATGCCTGGGGAGCCATCTCCATTCCTTTGGTAGAAGCAGCACCATGGACAGCTGCCATTTTGTTCAGTATTTTGATTACCATTTCTCTTGGAGTGCTCAACTTAATCTTGGCAGCGACTTGGATCTGTATTTCAAAAGCGGTTGATGGATGATGAAATCCTGGATACGCTTGGAGTACGTAAAGATACAAATTGTGATTATTCACGATTCATCCATGATTCATCTATGCTTCATGCGGATTTATCAGATCCTAGAAAATTCAGGTGATTTTTTTTCGTTGAGGTGATTGTGGAACGAGCAGCTGAAGCACGGGAGAATGATCAGGAACAGAAGCTGAAGAGGAAGCAGCAGGAGCGTGTGAAGAGTATGGAGGACGCAAACGAGACAGCGAAAATGACAGAATGGCATGAGATTCAGAAAGTTCATTTGGAAAAAAGTGTTTAGTGGAATTGGATCCAAGAACTACGGGGACCGCTGTATTTGAATGCATTTGAGATTGAAATTGATGCATAGGATGTATATGAATCTAATGTAATCTAATAGCGTGCAACATAGCCAGGTATAAAGAAATATGTCGTGCTCCTTTTGAAAGCATTTTGTGTTCTTGCACCCACTTTCCGAAAAGCAAACTTGATAATCTCAGATATCTCAAAGTTGGTAGGAACTGGTTGTTTTGTGTGCCAATATGGACGTGAACAACAATGGCATGGTATCCTTCGCTGAGTTGCTTCAGGGCTATGATAGTTTGCCAGAGTTCAAACGTCTCATGGAAGTGATGGACATTAAGCGAGAAGATATGGAAACTGTATTCCATGTGTTGGATTCAGATGGCAGTGGAGAGGTTTCTTATTTGGAGTTTTGTTCCAATCTTGGAGCCTTTTTCAGGCGAGACCCTGTGATTATGCAATCCTTGGTGAAGTATTCAGTGATAGAGGTGAGAAAGATCTTGGAACAGGACATTTTGGACATCCTGAACGAACACACCGACATGCTCCGCGTTCTCCTTCGCCGCGATGCCCATGCTGGTGCCGGACCGGCGGCCGGACCGGCGGCCGGAGCGGTGGGACCGGCGGCCACCGGCGGCCTGGTGGTGGTGGAGCCGGACGCGGCGCACAACGTGGCTTCACTGCCACAAAGTGCTTTGCTGCCGACGTTTCAGAACTTGGAAATTGAACTGCAGCCTTTGTTGGCCAAGGCAGAAGACATTGCACTCACTGCCATGTTATCAGTCAACGACAACAAAAGGAAAAGAAGAAGTCATGTTCGTCTACAGGAAGATCCGGAAGATCCAAGTGAAAGAGAAGTTGGAATTTCACCCACTGCAAATTCCGTTGTTTCAGTCGCTTCAGGTACAGAGAGTCCAAGAGATTTCCAAATAGACCTCGGAAGTCCTTCGGTCAACTCAAAGTTGGAAAGCGATGATTTGGCTCGGGAGTCATGTGAAGATGCCGAAGCAATCGAGTTAGAATTGTATCAGAGTGATGATTTGGAATTGGTTTCGACTGATCCTCCAGAACATGAGATTGCAAAGTGTGAAGAGTTGTCTTTGAGATTCAAAGAACGAATGCATGATGCACAAAGGTTGCAAGTGAAGTGCGAAAAGATGGTGCAGCTCATAGAGAGAGAAATAGTTGCACAAAGACATGCATCTCTTGTGCGAATGAAGCTTCACAAAGTGTAGCTTCGATAGCAAAGATGGCAAAACTTTAGTATGCGATTCGCAAAATGCGGATGGCGCAGAGGTTTCACATCAAACAAAACGCCGCAAATTGGAAGTAAAGAGTCTCAAAAAGAAGGCAAAGCAAGGCAAGGCAAGGAGTCTCATCGTGCACGAGAAATCTATAGAAATCTGGTATGAACCTGACAGGTTTCCAGCTCTGCAGCCGCCAACTTCGTACCTTTTGCAACCTATCGTGACTCAGTTGTGTTACCCGGGGATAAGTTTCCAAGTGCTTAGTTTGAAGAAGCTTTCTTGGCTGTCTATGTTTGGAAACAACAGAAGATATGTGCGAATTTTATGAGAGAAAAACCTGAAATCTTTGCATTGTCGCATCGCTGAGATTTATGCCTCGATTTGGATGGAGCTTTGGGTCCTTTGAAATTGGGTGACACGGGTCGCGAGATCTTCATCTCTGCCATTTTGCCACAGAGCCTCACAGCATTTCTGCCGCATTTGGAAGTGGCTATATTTTCAAGACAAGCTATATATAGTTATATAAGCATAAAGGACAGGCTCTTGACGAAAGTGAGAAGTGGAGAAAGACCGACTTTGAAGAAAAGTTATATAATGTTGCTATGGAAACACTTTCTTGGTTTTCTCGCTGCTAAGGCCAGCGTCTATGAGCCCTTCTACACGTTGGAAGTGTCGTGTTTGGCGGGTTGTGATTCTGACTTGATCAACGCCACGCAGGCTGAAGCAAAGTGAGTTCCCTTGAATTTTAGCCGAGGTTCATCCCTGGTTTTAAATCTGTTTCATGATTTACATGCAATTCATGGAATGCTCGAAACTCAAAACTCTAAACGCAACGATCCCGGGATATCATCCGATACTATTCCGATATCATCCGACATCACGAACTTTTTTTATCTTTTTTTATCTTTTTTCCTACGTTCAGGTGCGCATTGCATGTTCATTGCATGTCCTTGGATGTCTGAAAGAAATTCCAGGTGCGCTTGGCCTCCCAATGTGACACATCCGAATCATCCGAATCCGATGCTGCCAGGGTGGAGAGGCACGTTGCAAACCTTCCTTGCAAATTGTCACTTGCCGCTTTGCCGCTTTGCCTAGATGACCAAGATGACCAAATTGTCACAGATCTTCACAGTTCAGAGTGGAATCTGAAAACATTGTGAAACTACCAAGCGAACAAAATTGAAGTTTTTTTTTTGACAAAATTACAGGGCATGGCCATTCTGATTCAAAGTTTCGTACATTGGTCAGGTGGCATTCCACTGCGAGCGCTCCTTTGATTCCATCTGGAAGTTGGTCCGCACAGTTGGATGTATCGTCCCTGCGACCAGGCCTGCCACATTGTATCGAAGGGATCACAAGTCACACGAAGTCGAGATATCTTGAAGATTGTTTACGTTTAAGTCATTTTACAAAAATCATGAGAAACGTGTTTGGGAAGTCGGAGAAAAAGGGGTGTCCGCCAAGATGCATCATGAGACTTCTATAGGCCAAGTGTACCGCCTCTGTGCCGATGGTGATGGATCTGGTCCATTGCATGAAGGCTCCCATGACGGGGTGACGGGGAAATGGAGACAAAGATCTTTCACTGTCACTACTATCATCGCGTGAAAGTCTGACGTCTGACATCGACCTGGGAAGGTGATGTCGGTTGGAAGGTCTACGCCTCCCCGATTCAGCTGTTGACCACAGCTGTTACAGGCCTGACAGAATCTGGATAAGATGATGAAATGATATGAAATGCTTCTGTTAAAGGTAGCATCTAAGATTTTATGACGACAGACATCTGACATCATCCTGAAAGTCCGTGAAGTGAACTGAGACAATTTTGGATCTTGAATCCTCCATCTCCAACATTGCTTGGAGGTGGATCTGGATGGAGAACATTACAGCTACTCTGTGCCAATGGTTGTATAGAGCAAACGCAGGACTGCAACAAATGATGCAGAGCTACAGACCATTGATCCATTGAGAGTACATTGAATGCAAATTGAATGTATGGAAAAATTCCATGGATCTGGCAGGTTCGGATGGCCCTTGACTGTGATGTAGAGAGCTCCACGATCACCAGCTCTATCCAAAGGACGCGGATGAGATGAGTCCAGATTCAAGAAAGTATTGCGTGTGTCAATATGTCAGATTAGAAAGTCTACAAGACTGAATTCTTGATATTTTCAGATCTTTTCAAGATTTTCAAGTCTTTGCCGATTTTTTCAGAGTTTGATGGAACGATATAGAGCCCTGCTGAAGAGGACTAGCGCAAGCGCTTGGAGGGCACGGATCTCCATGGCTAGTCTGACAGTTGGTCAAAGCTACAAGTCTCTCGCTTTTGACTTTGGAAGCGATGGAAAGCAATGGAATGTGAATTTGGTGAATTTGGTGAATCTGAATGATCCTGAAATCGCCATGACATCACCACTGAAACTTTACAAAGACAGGCTTTGTTCAGATCTCGATGGTGGAGCAGAACTACCCTGGGGAGATACTACCTTCACGGTGTACATTTCTCCCATCTCAAGTATCTTGGTAGAGAGGGGGTCATCAGATACTGAATGGATGTCGAAGGAGGTGGATATTTTTTAATGAGAAACTTGTTCCAGAATCCGGAGCCTGTTGCCACGAGGCTTGACGACCTACATGTCACTTGGACAAGAGAGGTCATTCACAATGAATCAATGAGTCAAAGGAGTCAAAGGAGTGAAATTCTCTGCTTCGAAGCCGGTTTTCATATGTTTTTTGTCAGTTCTAAGGATCCGGCCATCGCTGAGTGCAACTAGTGCAACGAGTGCAACTCTGGAAATGCACTGCATCGAAAGTGGAGGTTGCAGTTCTCTCTCCATTGGACTCTTGGCAGATGATGCGACCAGCTACTTGGAAGTCTATTCAGCGAGTCCATGCAGTGCAAGTCTAAGATGTATCTAAGTGGTTTCATTTGAGAGTCTTGGAAGATCACATTTGAAATTCAAAAGACCTTCGTTGACTTTTTGTGTCGCGGGCTCACAGATTTCACTTTGCAAGCGTAAGTTGAAGACAGAGGGTTTTCAGAATTGACATCATCCATGTACAAAGTCGCCGCCAAGGAAGAATCCATGCATTTTACAAACTGAGGCTGTTCGATGAATCTTACGGCCCCAAATGGTACATCTCCAGCACTCTTTTTGCAGGCCGTCACTCATCACTCCGAATGGTTGTCAAATCCTGAAATCCTTCTTGGCAGTTTCGTAGAATTCGACACCTTGGCTAAGGTGTCAAGCCTGTGGCGCATTCAACTGGATACAACAGGAGCAATTCGATCAATTTCACCAAAAAATCAGTTTCTATTCAGTATCTAGTGCGTTTATTGACCTCTTATATTGGAGGACTCACTATTTATTTCAATCCATTTCAGCTTTCAGGACTTACAGTTGGAAGCAGTTATATGCTGTGCGTTGATCTTGATGGAGATGGACCATTACCTCTAGGCCCTACAGGACTTGAGGCCTGGATGGAGGGACAATGAATTCAATGAATCTATTTGAAAAAAAAACACGTGGAGAGATGGAAGTTTTGGAAGTTTTCAGGTCTTTGCCACGAACGTGGCATCAGCATCACCTCTTACTATCAATGATGCACCTGGACAACTCCTATCATTGACTTGCGACTCAGCAACTTGGTAACCGAACCCAACCGCTTTTCACAGGGGAAAAAGGTTGGATGGTTTGACCGTTTGACCACCGTCCATTTTGCTTCGATTTTTGCATGAGGCTTGTGAACCCTTCTTTGTACACCTGGCAGAGTCATGCAAAGGAAGTGGACTAAATCCCGCAGAAGTCCCAGGAGAACTTTGAATCATTCTCTGAATCTCTTGAAGATTTGCAACTCCAGAAATGATTTCAATGGTTGCCATAAACAAACAAGTTCCTGTCATTGTGCATTTGCAGAGATCTCTTTTCGAGAAACAACATGATGCAACAGAGATGAATATCAGATGTATTGTATTGAGATATTCTGAATGAAGTCCCTCAGCAGATGCAGGAGAACCAGGAAAGACCCTCTCCTACTCTGCAGTGATTTCGGGTGCCACCGCCAGTGTCACTGTGGACACCTCATCACTGCGACCAGCTCGCAGCTACACGCTCTGCGTCGGGGCACTTGGGGCGACTGGAAGGGACGACGGCAACGATGACACTGACCGTGAGCGCAGAATGTGGCTGCAAAGATGGCTAACTCACTCAATGCTCATCGAATATCGTTATATCATATCATCATTATCATTAGGCGCTATGTCAGAATAAGTCTGTTATGGTTCATTATGTGATTGCTACATCTTGCCTCTATTCCTTTTTTACTTCTTGATCACAGTGTCCGTGTTATTTTCATTCTATTGAGTCCTTTCTCGACTTGACGCTTGTTTTCCTGACGTATCACCATCTTTGGTTGCTCAGGTGGATCACGGTCTTGGTGCAGGAGACTCAGGCTTGCAGGTCTATGTGGCTGGTGCTGCTGATGTACGACCACGGCAAATTCAGGCTGCAGCAGCATCTTGGAGAAAGATGACTGGCAATTTATCTTTGGAACAGTCAGACTACAGTCCAGTTGTCGGAATAAAGAATTTGATGAATGCCGGATCACATTGCAAAATCCATGCAACATGATGCCATGTTTGAATGTTCTCTCCAGAGATAAAGGATTCCTTGTCGATGATAGTGGGAAGTACATAAAATGGAGTGAAAAGCTGAGATGAAAATTCTCGGAGACGTTTGCAATCGCTGTCTGTAACGCCTGTAGCATTTTTCCAAGGCACAAGAACTGAACTTCAGATGCGATGTATGTTCGAGTCGACCAGACAACAGGATGAATTTGCTTGGAAGCAACAGACTTTTTGCATCATGTTCATGGCGTGTTTGTGTTTTTTGTTTCAACATGCATGTTTTTGTTTTCTTACTATGTGGTTGCATGTTTTGCAGGAGGGTTCGTTTGGCTGGAGGAACTGCATTCTCGGGACGTTTGGAATTGCTGCATGCCAGCACCTGGGGCACTGTTTGCAACAGGAACTTCACCAATATTGAGGTGCGTTTGATAATCAAGCGTTTGAGAGTGTTGAATAGTGCCTTGCCTCATCAAAATATTGTATATATATATATATTGTAATTGTAGCCCTTTCTCAGTTTCGAAACATGTGCATCCCATCTTTTTTGAAAGGTATTCCGGAAAAAACAGGTAAAAATCGGTAAAAAGATATTGTAGCAATTGCTGCAGGCCATGGTGGTTTGTTATCAACTTGGTTTACGTGGCGGAGCCGTGGTCGGTGCATTGCCGGGATCTGGACCTATTTGGTTATCGGCGGTGGCCTGCGATGGTTCAGCGGCTAGATGCAAAAGGGAATGGATGTTTCTGTCGATGTTTATTTGAATGTTTTTTATCACTAATTGACCTGCTAAGAAATTGCACAAGATGAAACAATGCGATAGTATGGAATGATATGCACCATCTTAACATGTAGATCTCAGTTTGAAATGCCGAGGAATGGGGATTGGATCAATGCGAGACTACTTGGGGTGGCGACTGCAGCCACGCTGAGGCTTGTTTCATACAGATGTTTTCTCGAGACCAGATCCAGTTGTTTTCGTTGTCGTTTTCGGCAGGATGTATCAATCTCCTGCAGCTCTCAACAGATCAACCCTGCCATGTGCTGCTCAAAAGATTCTCAGGTGGGAAAATGCTCATCTCATGTCATAAGGAACACATGTGGAAAAGGTGTAAGAGAGACGTGAAGACACTCTTTTTTGGGCCAATAGCAGTCAGTACTTGCAACAGTTCAAAATGTTTCAATCGCATCGGCGAAATGTTCCAAGCTGACCAGGTATTTCTCCTCGCAGATGGGACTCTTTGCACTGATGCAGGTTCCCATATCATGCGTGTGCTTGCCATCTTTTTTTTTTTGGCACGGGATATTTGGTTAACATATGTCAACATGAAAACTTTGGGCAGGTTCCTACATCAGTGGTTCCTCTTCACGAAGTGCTTCCACTTATTTAGATGGTGTGGTATCAACATGGTCTGCATCCATTGACGCAGCAGCTCTACTACCAGGCAAGTGCAGGAACATGTAGCATGTGCATCGCTGACACCCTGAAGTTCTTATAGGCCTCGATATGGAAAGTTTTGTGCGTGTTTGTGCATCACTTGGCCACACAGGCACATTCTACTCGATCTGCATCGATACAGTCGCTTGTTTCAAAGAAGTTCTTTGTTGAAGTCTGAAAAATATTGCAACTTGAAAAAAAACAAGGAACATCATGGCATTCGTTCCATGTCAGATTCAAAAGCGGAGTAGATTTGAAAGTCACGGTGGCATTTTGAGATCTGAGGATGGCTCTGTTGGTGCTCTTGATCCCGGAGCAGTCGACAGCATCTATATCACACCATTGGATGTGTTGGGCACTGCTTCCATTCGTCAGGCTGTCGTTTCTATGTCAGAACGAGTGGAGACTATGAAAATTGTTGAACGATTATTGAACTAGTTCTTCTGTGACACTTCCTATCTTTGCTAGGCCTCATCGCAAGTGATACAGTTCCTTGGCAGACCAACCAGACCACATTTGTTGATTTTGTCGCAAGTGATCAACCGAAATGCGAATTCAAGACATGTGCGGTGTTTCATCTCCGGAAGGGGGAGTGGGTGAGAGAAGCCTCTCAAAGGTTAAGCTGCAGCACCTGCACAAGTGACACGAGCGTATTTTTAGCCAAAACTTGAGCCTCGGTTGGAAACAATCGAATTCTGCTCACTTGATTCTGATGATACGTCAAAAAAAATCTTCAGAGCCCAGGTGAATCGCCAGACACCGCGTCGTCACCACTGGTGGCAGGGTCTGCCAGTCTCGATGCGAGCGCATTGTTGCAGGGGTTTCTGCCTGAGTTTGAAAGCATTCAACAGAAGCGACAAAGTTTGACCCTCCTGCGGCATAGGCATAGGTCAGATATCAATAGAATATCAGTATCATTATGTCCAAAAACTTTACCACTAAAGTGAAGCAGCTGTTGTGAGTATAACAACAACTTCGAGATTCAATGCAAAGCCGCTGAGGCACGCATATGCGGTTTGCATCGATTTGCATTCCAGTTGGGCCAACTACACTACAGGGGACTCTGGCTTTGTCGCCTACGTTTCAGGCGGGGAATCAATATGTTTTTCCGCACGGAAGCCACCAGGTGCTCGAGAATTCGCAAATTCCAAAATCCCAAGAAAGAAATTAGAGAAGGTCACAAAAGATGCAGATTTCACCATATTTCCGTTGATGCTTAAAAACAAAAAAGCCAATGATATCCAACATGGAGAACTCCAAAGCCCAGCAGCCCAGCTTTTTGCAGGTATCATATCTGCAGATGCCTTTGTTTATCCAACTGCATCACATGCCTTCAACTTGACCTGTGATGCTTGTAGCGACTCTACACAGATCTTTCTGGCTGAAGGAGATTGTGAGGTGCGGGGCTGCGTGCTTGTACAATCAAAGTTGCGGGGGATGGATTTTTTGTTGAAAAGTTGGACAAAAAGAATTCGAAGGCGTCGCAAAATCCTCGTGCTTACCTTCAAAGTGCAGGCTCGGGCATTACCTCATTGCATATGAATTGCAGATTCATGTATAGGAACAAATGAGTGACACTCATCCTGAGAACATCTATTGTTTGGGTGAAAATTCATGTTTCTAGAGATCTTTCTTTTGTTTCGAGCCTTTCATGAAGTGCAAAAATTGGAGGAGGACTCCAAGAATGGACCGCTCACTTGGATGCGCAAAGTTTGCAAGCAGGGCTGCACTACATGCTTTGTGTGGACCTTGATGGAGTTCCTTTAGTTGCATTAGATTACCTTCATTGCCTTACCATTTTCAATACCCAATACCCACCATCACCATGAAATCCGACATCCAGCTTCGGCTCTTTGTTTGACACTTTGACTTGTATATTTTCCAAGGACAATGTGACATTGCCGAGCGGTCCAACTGGCTTTGATGTCTTCGCATCTCCTGTGGTAGCATCTTGGCAGAACATTTCCATCCGAATTTGAACAAGTTTCAAATGACAAAAGGCTGAAAGTCTCAACATGCTCAACCATTTGATTTTCCGTCAAATTTCACAATTGACTTGCTTCAATTTGACAGAAACTTTCCACGAGCTAAGGGATACCAACATCCAACCAACGATGTGTTCCGTGCTGCATCTGCACAGCAAATTAGGCCAATGTACCGGGATCCGTACGAAGCGAGACGAAAACTGTTGTCGTTTGTATCAATGCAAAAACATGTGTTATGATGTGTTATGTTCTTATACATACGTACACTTAAAGTCGTACAAAAATCATCATGGAACCACTGATTGACATTCAGGAAAATTGGAATGTTCCATCACTTTGTTCTTTTGAAGAGGCTTACATGTGCTGCGGGCTGTAGTCGCGCAGCAGAAGCCTTCCTCTCCACGAGCTGCTACGATCCGTTCCTGTGGCAGCAGTGTGTGTTAAATGACAGTCCAATAAAAGTAAAAGAAAATGAAAAGGTTTCATTTTCGCAGCATTTGAATTGATGAGAGGTTGATGAGTTCATCATGTCGTCATTGTTATAGTCATCATCCTAATCATTCCCCTGATCATCAAAAAGCTGAAGTGTACTGTAGATGCGGCGTACTGCAAGTAAATACTTGAAACCTATCAAGGTGATGAGTTGCAGTTTTTCGTGAGTTTTGTAGGGAATGTTTTAAGACTTCGCATCTAGGGACTGAAATTGAGCAGACATGACCAGAGGTTGAGAACAGGAAGCACGGGAAGCAGTACAACGACCACCACGATGGCGACTCCACGAACGATTTTCCACTTTGATGGGCAGATCTGGACTGAAAGCAGTCGTCAAAAGCGAAAAGTCACCAAAGTCACATAAGAAAGAAGCAATTGATGTGCGGCTGTGAATTATGATGTGAACAGTCATGGATTGCAAACACAATTACTGCAAGTTTAACATGTCATTTGTGTCAGAACTCTCACCAGAATTAGTCGAAGCGATGGCCGGAGGAGCGTCGACATCGATGCTAGTGCACTACTGCCAGGTGGTCGGTATCGCTTATGCATTGACATGGATGGGTCGGGCAACTCAGAGGTTGCACATCATGAAATCTTGCAGGACAGTAGAAAGTCTTTAGCATGTTTTTTTGTTTGTGGTTGTTTGTTGTAATTACAGTAAGTCAGATGTAGAATTTACTAATTTAGAAGGTTTTTGAGCCATTGCCATCAGTGTGCAAGACAGCTGCCTTTGATTAAGCTCAACCCTTTCTTTTGATTGTTTTGCCTAATTTTTGCCCAATCCTTTCCTCACAAAACGTCAGCCATGCATAGGGGCAGCTGTGCTTTCCAGGCAAACAATCACACTGCCTTCGGGTGACACAGGATTAGATGTCTCTTGGCCAAAAGCATCAGAACGTGACAAATTCACAAGAAGATTTAACAACCTGTTCTACACCACGGAATCTATAGCATCTATAGGGATACACTGATACACATCATTTTATGTGGGAAGTTGAGGGAGATGTTCGCATATGCTCTTTTTTTGTCGCAGATTTACTTGAGTGCAGCTCGACAAGATGTGCCCTTGACCATCCTGCCATTGATGGAGCAGACGGTGGGTCCTATTTTATGCGAGGCAAGGAAAACTCAGATTGTTTAACGCTGATATTTACCAGAGTATGGCAAATGTATGGCTTGATGCTTCAGGTGGAACCCTGGAAGGATTTGAATAAACAAATGCTTTCTGTGACAGGTTTGCTCAGTAGCTTCTTTGCTGCAATCAGACTTTGCAATGTCTTGAACACAACAGAATATATAAGCTCAAATGTCCTCACCCATGTTTAATTTACATGAAAATCAAAGCTCAAACAAACTCGCTAAGCGAAACAGTACTTGTCAGAACCTCGCAAGGATCCGCTTGTCAACTTGTTACTTCAAAGTATAACTGTTCCCAGAGTTGTACCGAGGCCACCCGTGCTTACTTGGGTGTTGAATGTCCTGGTCATGTGACAGGCCTGGGTGAAATCATCAAAAACAAATTTGGGCATTTATTATGTTGTGATGATTTCGGGGATTTATGTCGATTTCTTGGGTGCTCCTTCCCTGATTTTGTTCGCAAATGACCAAGTTGCACCAATTACATTTTGACAGGTCTTTCTGTGGCCTACACACCAGGTGACACAGAACTGCAGGCTCAACCCGGGCTGTAAGCATTCTCCATGACTCAGGTGATGATTGCTTTTATTCCAGCCGTGTTTTGGATGCTGCGCACTTCGTAGATGACAAGTTTTTTGCACTCCTGACAAGACATTTTGAATTACAGTTTCTTCATGTTCCTACCGCCTTGAATCTATTTGGTGCTGCATACCATGATGTGTACAGGAGAAGCATTACCATGATGTAATTCCTGACTTTGCGACAAAAGGAAAGTCACCAAAGTCACCCTTGAACTGCCTAAAGGAGCTCGATCAGAATAACGAGACAGCCTTACCAGGATTGCAACTTGGCAATCAAGGCATTTGGAAAAATCTCCAGACATCGGATTTGAAAAAGAAAAATGTGTTTTTACTGTGCATATGTGCTTTAGACGTTGTTGTTTCGTTCCTTTGCTTAGATGTCCTTGTAAGAACCTTCGAAACCTGGATTTGGTCGATGTTCATGATTCGTGATCGTTTCATGTCAGACCTCTCGAGGTATAAATGGCAGTGGTTAAAATCCAGTGGGGATGGAGCATTCAGTGCCAATCCGGATGGAGCAGGTGGAATTGATGTCTTGTCTTCCTTGATAGAGAAAAAGTGTCAAGAGCCGATGGATTAAAATGCCAGGTTGGGTTGTTACCTTGAATGCAGAGAATTTGACTGCTGGGTATCGCTACAGGCCTGAATTGATTTTGTAGATCTGTTGTAAGTTTGGAATCATTTTCCTTTGTGGAAGCTTGCGGTTGCCGGAGGCTTTGCTTGGACTTGGATGGTTCCGGAGTCGTCCGGACCTCAGACTGTACGTTGGTAACGATTTCCAAAATGTTGGACCAACAGTGGACCAACATTTCTCACATTTTCCACACAATTTTCTGAACTTTGATGATTTCCATTCGACCACTCGTTGACAACGTCGAGTTGTCGAGTCCGGAGGTCCTGGGCTTTGGCGACAGCGGCGTGGAGGTCTTCCTGGCGCCCGTGCGCACGGCAGAACTTAGCGTGGCCTCGGAGATGGGAACCACGCTCACGTTGCCCTCCCCTCGGGGAGTGGGGGTTTTTGGATCGTTATTTGTGGCGTTGTTTTCGTTTGTGTCCTTTCATGTCCAAAATTTGATCTGGATCTGAAAGATCTGAAAGATCTGAAATGAGGTCCTGCCCACTGGGTGCTTTGGGCGTCTCTCGGAATCCAAAAGAGATAGCAGTGTTTTCAAGGTGGCAATGAAACAAGAAGCCACAATTCGAGATGGTGAAGCAACATGTCTCTTGAAACAAAGGATGGAAAATTGAAAGTGAACAACTGAACAACGTATGGTTGCTTCTTGGTCCGATTCTTGTTTTCAAGGCCGTTGGTTTCCTGGCAAACAGCTGCGACTCAACACTGCTGGCTTCAGATGTGTTGGGTATTCCTGGGTCAGGCCAGACATGTTGCAACTGCGACTTTGAGCTCTATAAAAACAATAAAAACACTTGAAATTGAAGACCAACAAGGTCAGATTTATGATATGACTGATATGACTGATGCGACTGTTTGTTAGGTTTGTTGCAGGACACATCACTGGTTCGCACCCCAGAAGTTCGTTTCAGATATCTTGAGCTTTGATCACAAATTTGATTTTACTGAGGCTGGAACCTGTGAAATTCAGTTGGACACATCACAAGTGCAACGCGGGCGACAGTTGACGCTTGAAATTACCTCATGCATCCTCATGCTACAAGTTTTTGTCACAAAGATCATGGGAACTTTCGGAAATATCCAAATACTTGAAAGTAGCATGGGTTCCCCTCCCAAGCATGTCGAACAAGAATAAAGCCAGCATTTTTGACTGAGGAAACTTTGCATGGGAGTGCCCGGAAGTGGTTTATCATTGGGAGGTTTATCAGCTCCTACAGTGGGTAATGTCCAAGTGGCTTAGACAGATTCAGTTGGGGGTGAAAACGACGCATGTAGACGCACATTGCCTTCACATTGTCACATGATGCTAACGTTTCAGAATTCATAGGCAAGTCTCAAATTCAGAATTACCAAATCCGCTGTGAAACAAAATGAACACTGATAGTGCCAGTGTCTTCCGTACCAGAGTTTCATTCCTGTTGAGAATCACAAACAGAATGCAAAATAATGCAAGATGACACCGTCAACATGACATGTCAGAAACCGTCCAACATAAGAAGATTCCAAGAAGACTCCTGTCATGAAGTGCCTCTAAAACTCAATGAATAGCAATTTCCCAAAAATCTTAGAAGGAAATTCAGTTCAGACATGAGGACGGCGCTCTGGCACCAGCAACGGTCTTTCCAGATTGTTACAACAGCTGATACCAAAAACTCAACCATGAGGTGTTGAGAGTCATCGAAAAATCAAGTAATGAACTGACCAAATACAGTCGCCTCATCCTAAGGTGGTGGTTTTTGTGACGCCCATTTCAGCTAGCTCAACTGTACGTGGTCATCAAGTCGTCCTTTTGGGAACGAAGGTTCTTTGACTTGAACTTGGCAAATCGGGCTGTCGCGAGTGCCCGGCAAGAAATGTGTAAGATGTTTAAAGTGTACGTCAGGCTGTGCCATCTTCAGTGAACTAAGGAACAAGTCACTTTGTATTGCAGTGACTGCAGTTCTTCCTCAGAAGTTTTCTTGACTTCCAGTGAATGCTTCATGGGCGTTGCACAGGGGAATGCCAGCATCTCAGTCACAGCAGCATCAGTCTTTCGTATTTCAGCATTCCAGCTGAGTCAGAGAAGGTGGACAAAGATTAAGTTCATTCTTTGCCAAGAAATGATTGAAATTCAAAGTTGCAGAACCATGGAACCATGTAGGTCAGTTTTTCCACTACAGAAGCCACCAGCATCACAGCGGCTGGAACATCATGGATTGCTCTCTTCGATGTGACCATGTTGTCTCCTGGGCGTTCATATCGACTTTGTCCTAGCCTGAGTGATTCTTTCAGATCCATATTCGTTGCAGCCCAAATTTTGAGCGCTGCAAGGTGTTGACTTGGATGGTTTGAGCACTACAACCCTTCCTTTTGGAGCTTTGGCTTAGGGAGATGAGACAAGTTCATGTAAGATGAGTTTTTTTGAAGGTTTCTTTTCGCAGTTTTGGTTGGAAAACATGTTGCAAATGCTTTGTTTCTACAGGTGATAGCGGTCAACTCATTTGGATCAGCCCAATTCTGTCTGTGCAGCAGGCACGGTGCATGTCCGCTTCTACTGATTGAAGTGTTTGAGAAGTGTTTGAAGTGCAAATTCTTAGCTTGGAGCTGTGCAAAAAATGACGTGTGAAGAAAATCTTTGGCAGTAAGGCTGGTATTGCAGATGGACGAGTCCTTATTCCACTAGAGTGTAGTGGATGTAGCGCAGCCACAGCGGCCTATTTGGTGCCTTGTCATAACGACGTTGACGTTGTTTTTTCTGTGTTGATGAAGTTTTGGAAGTTTTTTTTGTTCACGAAAGTTTTGAAACACGGTCTTAGAGTCTTCAACATTGAAAACCTATTTAAAAAAAAACTTGTAACAAACCATTAAAAAAAGCATAAATTATACACCATACACACACACACACACACACACACACACGTTGTAAGATTTTTCCTGCGATTTCTGTCGTTTTTTCACTCCTGCGCAAAGGCGGAGGACTGCGCGACGGGAGCCTTCCACGTCGTCTCCAGCGCCTCGCGCGATGCTCCCGTCGGGGCACTCCAAGATGCCAAATGTTCAAGTGGTAAGAGACATAATGAAAAATGTAGGAACATATACTGTATACGTATATACAAAAATGTATATGGATGTAAAACTGTCACAAAACATACAAAGAAAGCATAAAGAAAACACACAGAGAAAACATACAGCTCTGTACATTTGAGGTGTCTTGAAATCAACATATTCTATGTAGCACAAATTGCAATGTTTTGCTATTCATTCAGTACTGCCACCCTGTAGACTTGCAAAACAGATAGTAATATAGATTATGGATGCTTTGCTGTATGCACATAGATCCAATGTGAATCTATATGATTCTATGTCATATTGACATATTGTTATCACATCATAGATCTCATAGATGTCACAGAGCACACAGCTTACACAGCTTATTGTCACGTGTTGCTTTCAGTCATTTGAGGAACTTTTGTCTCAGGTTCAACTGGACTATGCGGGGACGTGGTCCATAAGTCCAGGCCAAGTTACGCTGCTTCATCATACATCTTCAACACTTTGCCAAAATTGTTATTCCAATGAAAGCGAAGCCTAGTTTTATGTTTGATTCAAGCTTCTTTTGGAAGCCATACTGTCAAACTGCGTTCTATGAAATTCTGTCAGGCATTAGCGCTCTTGAGCTGTACAGGCACTACGATATATGTATTGACCTGGCTTACTGGCAGCAAGATGTCATCAACATTTCCGTAGTTTCTGGAAGATAAGGAACAAACTGAATAGACTACCAAGAAAAGATTCTGCACGGCACTGATCAACAATGATCAACAATGATCACATGTGGACTCTAAGGATGGAAGTGGTGCGAACTATGAGTCCTTCTTCAGTGGCCACAACGTGTTTTAAACTCAGTTTGCAAGTTCGCAGAAGTTTTTCTGGTGTTTGCTCAGTTGTCTTTTATTACGAGTATTACTCGATTCTTCTATGTTTCTATGCTGTGATGCTTGAAATAGGTTTGAAATATTTCTCTGGAATCCTTGGGAATCTGTGGATGACCTGAGGTTCCTGTCCGGTCTCAGCGGCACTTTGGGCGATGGCAGCGTATTCCGAGCACAGCGGCAGAGTGTTTTGTTGAGCTGCCATGGCTGCAGCCACTGGGACGTAGACATGGAGATTTTTGTCAAAAGGATCAGAAACACACACAGATAGCCACCGTGGGCTATGTGGGCTGTGAAGCCCAAGTCCAAAAGTGATAGAGATCTCTGAAGCATGGATTGATTTGTGCAATGATTCCCTTCTCGTTTTTGGACACGTGAAATTTCTATTGTAGTTTTGGATTGCTGCATTTTGCTGCTTTTATCAACTTTAAAGTGCATCAAGATGAGCGCTTTGGACACAACCAAGGTCCAATGGCCAAAGCATATTTGGCTCGTGATTGTGGTGGTGAAGAAGGTGTCATTGCTGCGATCCAAGCAACCCCAAAATCTGCTGCGACTGCAGTGGGTGATCGTGGACAACTACCAGTCCCCTCGGCATGTGTTTGTCTGTTGAAGACATTATGTCAGTGGCAAATCTGAGTGAATTAGTTTGCCAACTGTATTTGTGTTGCATTGTGTATCGGTGTTTCGGCCAGGATTGGCAACTGTCTTTTGATGCGACCTCCTTGGAGGCAGATCGGTACTTGTATGACCTATTCAACTTAGTCTAATTGTGCTAAGTTCTTACATTGACGTTTTATCTCTTGACTCTCTAGAAGGTCTTTGATTCAAGTGTATCTGTGTGTATCCTTGCAAGTGTTGTTTGTGCGTCATGCTTTTTTGGATGCTGATTATTGTTTTGTATTCTGTGAGCTGTTTGTCCTTTTGTCGGGCTGTTTCCTAACCCGGCTCCATATTGAGGCTGGCCACTACTACAGCCTTTGTTGGCAGCAATATGAGATGTGTGGCCCAGCCATGGCTGCAGCTATTGCAGCAGCTGATAACGTAACCAACGTGAGATGCCCAGGATTTCCAGTACCTGGGGTTACAGGTTGGCTACAGGGTGCCTGCGCGTCACCTACGTTTGATCATCCTGTTCATTGTATTTCATTGTCAAGCTCAGGTCACCTGGGAAGCCTTCTGGGATCCAAGCCGCAGGCAGAAGTTGCTGTCATGTCATCGCTTCCAAGAATTTCAGTGCAAAGATTTGTTAAGTGCGAAGGCTCGCCAGCGTGGATGAGCAAGAGGAGCAAATTTTGGAATATGATCAAGATGTGAATTTGCCCAATCTTACATGCAGCTTCGCTCTGCTGGGTGGTTGCAGCCCTAGATTCCGGATGGCATCATGACATGTCAAAGACACACGATAAAAGACATCTTCAATCCGTCAAATCTGTTGGACTTCAGGTTTACAAAGCGTGTTCTACAATGGTACGAATATCACAGAGGACTTTTGATACAAAGCTTGTGCTAGGTGTTTTGCCAAAACTGCCATGGGTAATGTTGGAAATGCTAACTTCAGAACTCAATGTTGCTTGCCATAGTGGCTTCCTTTGACAACGGAAACCGCAGTAAAGAACTTGAGAAAGATTTCAGTCAGCTAAACAGATTTCAAAAAGAGATTTGAGACGTTTTGTTTGTTTAAAGGCTTAAAGGCTTCCAACTTATCACTAAACTAATTCTCTTCATTTCGAATTTCAGTTATATTTTGAGCACTTTTGCACCAAATATCAGGATGTGACGTTGGATCTCAACGGCACGTACCATGTTGGCATAGCCCAAATCTTCGGAGCCACCTTGGCCATCACAGCCCGCGCCGCTGCCGAGTCGCCCCAGCGGGGCTACTGCGGCACGGAAGCGATCCAGCAACTCGTTTGTGTGAAGATTTTGTTTGTTAAAATTTGTAATTCATGTGAATTTGTTGTCAATTCAATTCGTGTTCAAATCGTTTTGAACAAGTTGTGTTGTGGATTTTGTTGTTCTCTTTTTCTTCGAACAATTTGAGCAATTTGACTTTTTTAACATTTTTTTTTCGCCTCCAGCCTACAAGGATTGAATGCATCAGCAACGTTACAGTGATTGTTAAGGCGCAGAAAGACAACCTTCAACTTTGATGGAAAATCACTTTTGACTTTTCACTGGATCTAGTTCGGTCACTTCAACTCTAGGTCAGCACTCTCCAACGTCAAAATGCTTTCGATTGCAGGATCCAGTGAATATTTTGCCAGAAGTTGAAGAATGGATGAATCTGACGAACACGACCAATACCACACTTGCTCCTTTGGCCAATTTCAATCCGTTTCACATGTTTACATTATTTTGAACTTCGTGGATTGTTACAATTGCTGAACACATTTTTGACGAGGCTCCAGAGAATTTCACTGAGAACGCATCCAACGTCAGCAACGAGAGCGACCTGTCCAGCTACGGCGACGATGACGAAGAATCCAGCAATATGTCGAATGCTTCGAACGCATCGCTTGAGCTCAATATCACTGCCAACATCTCTGACAACACAACGGAAGAAGATCTTGTTGAGAATGGTGTCTGTGTTCGCATTCATTTCCAATAGAATATGAAATGTGCAAAAAATACATGCAAAAGATGAGTTATTTTCATGTTATGTTCTTTCAATTTGCTTCTCACTGGATCAGGCTGTTGATGCACTGTCCTGTGCCTAAGGTCTCCGAATGTATTTCATTGTGAACCGCATCCCCAGTGGACCTCAGCAGAAAACTCAGTTCAGCTCGGTGTGTTCAAGATGTTTTTGAAGAGTTAAGACTCGAAACCCAGGTCTTTCAGAAGTTTTTGTAGCATTTAGCACAAAGTATCTCTATTTTTTGGGATCAGATTTAAGATCTTGTAGTAGACAAACTGCTGTACCTCTTTGTTTTTTCTTCGACTTCAAAGTCTTCCACGCAAGGTGGCAAGCTTATGGTTCCTCGTCTCCCGTGGATGGCGAACATGAAATCGGAGAAGGTCATTTGGCGAAAAATAATCCATGGGTCTGTTGTGGAGCACCGAAACTTTAAAGATTTGCCTCGTTTCTTGCTATTCAGCAATGCTTCCTTTGTACATCTTCCAGAGAGTGATCTCTATGGAATGATATCAGATTGCAAGAAGCAACTTCGCATTTCTTGAGGCGATGGATGGGAAATGCCTTGTATATCTTCTGCTGAAGCCAGTGGACTTGAGAACGTACCAAAGATATGGGCACATGGTAGCTTGGCCCAATAGATTTTCAACACGGAAGCGGTAGCATGTGTGTGCTTGCAGCTGTTTTTTGGGTAGATTTGTTGGCATCATTTGTGGGAAACCGCAACGATATCCGGTATCCCTGTATCCCGCATTTCATTTTTGAAAGAATCAAAAATGCTCGATGTTGATGAAGTCCATTTCTTTTGCAGCCTCTTGAAGAGCAGATGAATATGCGGAGATGTTATGTTCACATCTTTTGGACTGCAGGTTGGGTTTCCCATTATGTGACATTCCGATGGAATCCATTGAATACTGTGTCCTGCAATTTCACCATGAACGAGATGGTGCAATCGGCCTTCTACTACAACGCGGACCGCCCATATCACGATGTGCGTTTTTGTTGTGCCGGCTATGTGCTGTCGTTTCGTGCACCTCTTCATACTTAGCGACTCTTACCAATACTAAATCTTAGGCTCCACTTAGATCTTGAGAGGCACCAATGCAACCTGCTCCAAGAGCCTTCAACTGCGTAGAAGTGCCAAACCACTCAGTTTTGCTGCGCAGAACCTCACTAGCTACGTGGAGGGCAACTTCTCTGACCCTACAGAGGCGCATTGCAATTGCAACTTTTTCTATCTTTTTCTCGTATCCATCATTTTTTGTCACCTATCTATCACCTTTTTTGTGGTCACATCTGATTTGGACTATTTATCTTCATTGTAAACATCTATCACCTATCAATCGGCGATCAGCAACGAGAGTGCTTGTTCTCCAGCAGAGGTGAAGAACTTGAAATTTGGGTTGTTGCCAGACGGCTATCTCGTATTCTCGGGCAAAGACTCTTGGCGGCATTTATTTTTTCATGTTTTTTATATTAGTTTCATTGCGAAAATTGTTTGTGCTCATTCTGCGAACGCACTACGACAGATGGCGATCCAGCTACCGAAGCTCAGGGTGGCAGTGCGACCTCATCATGTGCAAATTCCAGTTTCCAGATCTCTTGCAGTAACAACGTCACATCCTCCGAAGGTTGGGAGGCGCTCCCAAAAATGCGATGATGATTCTTGTGTTTTCTGTGTTTTCAAAAAGATTGAAAGAAAATCTCCCGCGAGTCTTTCCTTTTCTGGATCCCAAAGGCTGTTGCTTCTGCTCTTCCGCATGAGAAGACAATTCAGGTGCAGAATGGGAATGGTTCCACAGAGAATTTTCACATGTTAGAAAAATGTGTTTGGAGATTTCAGGATCCCAATCTTTCAGGATTTTTCAATGTCTGAAAACCCTGGAGGAAGGTCAAGGACGACCTGAAGTTTGGGATTCCCTCTGCAAGTCCACTGCAGAAACTTCAGAATCTCCAGAACTGGCGAATGCTCCGGGCATTTGGGCAGATGGTGAATATGCTGCCTTCCGTTGGTCTCCTGTGTATCTCGCCTTCAAATTCCACCTTTTCGAAACCAGCCAAAACATAAAAGCTGCACCTTCAAGATAACTAATTGGAAATAGAAAGTTTCGGAATGAATATGGATAGGGAATTTCTAGAAACATAATGAAACCACAAATCCATTTTTCGCATTCCTCGCATTCTTCGCAGGCCAGTCTACTATCCACCACCAGTGGTGCCACCTCCAAGTCTCACTTGTGTTTTCGCCATCCACGGAAGCGACTTGACATGAGGAATCCAAATGCGTTCCACATGGAAAGATGAGGAAATGTTGTTGTTGGTTTTTAAAACAAAAAAGTCACCATGGTTATTTGTGGTGTTATTTTCAGTTATTTTGAGGCTTGGAGAGTGTCTTCTACAATGGCACAAATGTTACGGATCAAGTAGAGGACTTGGTGTATCCCGAATCTGGGCAGCAAGACATGACAGAAATCCACTTAGCTTCGATAAAAGCGGCTGTAATCGTTTTCTAGCGTTTTGTTTTGTGTGGTGAGAAAGCATTGAGGACTTTCTTTTGGATGAGAATTCTACCGATAGCACCTGGGCAAACACCACCTTCTTGCAAATCAAGCTGGTGGACATTCCCTTTGCAACCTTGGTGTTTTGGCAGCAAAAATTGTTTTCATCTCAAGATGCACTGAAGGTTTAATCGCTTTAATCGCTTTAATCGTAAATCCCCTAAATTCAGTTTCTTTTCTCCGAAAATACTGAGGCTGTGACTGCAACTGGAAACTCTTCCGGTGATGCATGTTCCACAGCTGCCTTGCAGACACTCCGCTGCAATCCAAATTGTTGTTTCCTTTTTGTATCTGAACTCTGAGGATTGCATAGCATTTGTGACATGATCTCCTGCGAGACTTCACCAAGGATGTCCTGCGAGTTTGATAATGCCACCGAAGGAGTGACGTGGTATGCACTCACAAAGTGGTCTTCACAGCAGTAGGGCAAAGCTGATTGTGATATATTCTGATCACTTGCAGAAAAATTGCTTGATGCTTGGGTGTGTTTCTTTTGATGCATCTATGGTGCATCTTAGGTTGACAGTGACTTGGCAGAAAGAATTTTTGATGTTACTTTCTAGGCCAGTCGAAACTTCTTGCATCATGGTTTGGTTGTCTACAGCAAGATGCAGCTACAAAGAAACCCGTTTTCCATACATGCTTGTGCTTCAAGGATACTTGACAACTGGTCCCGAGCCACTTGGAATTTGGAAATGGGATATCTTTTGGGGGGTTCAAATTTTCCCCGTGTCATGCGTCCTTTGATGCGTTTTTGTTCCGGCAGATCGTGACACCCAAAGGTGGCAAAGCTTTGGTTCTCCAGTTCCAATCGACGAAGAGCATCAGTCCGGTGAAGGCAGCGACAAGCAGCGGTTCTGTCCAAATGATTGAGTTTTTTCACCATTGTTCAGTCTTGTTCATGTGGAATCATTAGGGCAGGAGTTGCAAATTGGGATTATAGTTTGAGGGAGACACTAGACATTACACATGTTGTGCAAACTCGACCTTGCGACTTGAAAGCGATATGACGAATATGACGTGATACGAATTCACCATGGAACAGCCATGTACCTCCATTCTCGCAAAGGCAGCTGGTGGGATATTCCATGCTCTTCCACTGCGCCACCTCCCTTGATGGCCTGGACTGGTCGCTTACCCTTCGGACCAGTGCATTCCATTTGGGCTTCAGGTTTTATCCTCAGTGAATTCTTGGGTCGTTTTTTTTAATTTGTCAGAGATGTTCTTGAAACAATTTGACCTGTTGAGGCCACAAATATGCAAGCTTCCGATGGGTGCATTCAGATTTGGTGCGGTGCCACTTCAAAATGGAAGAGTTGGACACTGTCTTCTACGGTGGTCACAATTTCACTGACTATGTCAAAGGCAATGAATCTGACCCTTCCAAGGCAGACAGAATCTGAAAAAATTCTGACAAATCAGCATGGCTTCATTTGATATCATCTGATTTCTGACTCTTTCATGAGATTCACACAGATGTGGATATTTTTTTCATTGGTTTGGAGGCATTTGAAATGGAGTTTGCCTTCCACACCCATGCCTCTTTGGTCATCTCTGGGCAAGATGTCAGTGGTTTGGCCAATCCCTGCTCTGGAGCTAGCTTTCGCATGTCCTGCTCCAACGACATCATCACTGGAAGCGCTTGGGAGGTGCTTTGCAATCATTTTGGGCGGCAAAGGGTTCGGGTAACAAAAAGCTTCCTCGGAGAATGTTGAACAGGAAGCTCTGCACAGCGTGGTGCCATGGTGCATAGCGCAGAAAAAATCTTCTACGGTTTTCACGTTTTCCTTTCTTCCATGTTAGTCCATGACCTTTCATATCTTCTCGCAACGGCTCCCGTGTTTCCTAAGATGTGAAGAGATGTGAAGCTCTCAAGATCGCTAGGCCTTTGGTGCAAGCCAAGCCTTGGAGGAGCGATACAAGGCACTACTTTGAGCAAATTTTCGGAACGTTTTTGTTGGAACCACTTTGGCCTTGATCTCCTTGATCTCTTTGATCTCCCTGACCTTCATTGATGGTTTCATGTCTTGTGGCTTCTTGTGTCACACCTTGTGGCACAATTTGAGTGGCACCTGGCGCAGGCTGGCTTGGGACTTGGTTGGACATCCCCATGCACATCAACGGCAGCTACCGAATGGATAGAAGAACTCACAGCAAGCACCAGTATTTGGGCCACTGGAGGCCAGAACGCGTCAGAACAAGGACTCAAAATGACTCGTGTCAAGTGTCAACTTGGCGAGAAAGTGTCGACATGGATGTGTTGGGATATGGTTGTTTTCTGTTATTTTTATCAGAAATTGATTGCAGATGGTGAGATTTGGCAATTTGGTGAGGCAAATATGCAGCTTTTCGATGGAAGCGCCCAGAGCTCGTCAAGTGTAGTATGACGTGACTTGGACTGAAGATATTTGAAGTGAAAGATAAAGATGTTTTTTATCTATCTATCACCAACCTACAAATAGCTGCCAAACATGTAGAGTCTAAATACGACATTAAATCTTCCATGCATTTGGAATCAATATAGTGAATATGACAAATCATAGCTTTGTACTTCTGCAAAACAGAAAGCGTAGAAACCTCTGAAGGAATCACGACAGCTCCAACTGCCTGAGGAGTCACAATGTTGTGGCTCTATACTACAATGGCATAGATCTGACCTCGACACTGACTGGAGATTTGCCCCTTGGCCCAGTTGATTTCTGTTGTCAAATTGAAATTGTGAGAAGCGAATGTTGTTGAAAACTCTGGTGTTGTTGAAAACTTGCTACATCCTTGGCTTCGACTCCCAGGCTTGACTTCAACAGCCCCAAGACTTTTCAGTTTTATCATGTCCAAGAAGCTTACTTGGCAATCACGGTGAGAGGTTCAGTAGGATCGTTTGCACCTCAGTTGGGACTTGCAAGTTGAAGCGAAAGACAAACCTTGCGAAAGTTCCATGAAATTCAGGTGCGGAACCGATGCTTTCTACATCATTTGCAGCAACGGAGAAGGGAGCCCCAGAACTATATAACCTTCACATGGCAAAAGTGTGACACTCTCCTCAGTGTCGATCATAATCACTTTGGTGTAGAAATTGGAAATGTCTGCAGTATGATCAAAGCCAAAGCTTGTGATCTTTAAGATGTATTTGCATATTGAGATGACCACAGCTCACACCTCAAAAAACATCTCCGAATTTCCCGTCGCATTTCGTTGCCCACAGGTCACCAGCTCAGAAGGCTGGCAGGTTTTTCAGAGCTCCACCGTGGATATGACGCATCGGCAAGGAGGCAGCAACAGACGATGATTCACGAAGAATCTCGTGTTTTGTTGTGTAAAAATAGATATAGATGCAAGGACAATTTGATACAATATCGTCATGGTATCATGCACAGATCTGAAAAAGGCCAGTGGAGTTGGTACATTTGTGAAAAGTGCATAATATCTCGGCAATTTCATCATATTTTCATCATATTTTCAAATGTGAAAGGAATTTTTCTTCACCGAGGTGGTTCGGCTTGGACGGAGCCCTGCACATCGAGCCCGGTGGATTGGTGGCCGGGTGGCAGCTCCGGACGCTACGTGCCAGGGCTGTGGTCCGCCGGCGCCACGGAGGTGACGTTCCGCCCCTCGGAGATGTGAAGAGATCAAATCTACGAAACGTTCCGCCCCTAAGAATCTGAGTTTTTTGTATAGATTTGTTTGTAATATTTGTTTCGTATTCATATTTCATATCGATATTTATATGTTGTCATGGTGATATGCTTGGAGATAGGAAGTCGACAAAGGGCACCGTTGCGATGTTTGAGGTTGGCTTGATATGGAATCCTGGGAGATGGCGCTGAAAGCTGGATGGGAGGTGGAAACCGAATGCAGCAATGACTTGACATGAATATATGACAGATCATGAAAGATTGAAATGAAACTGGAAGACGGAAAACCATCGTTGCCATGAATTTCCAGCCATTTTTTTGCTTGAACCAGCTAACGACCTTAAGAATTGGTGCACCAATTTTTTCGCAGATGAATTCCCATTTTGCCAAAGGGAAAACTCCCCTTGGCTCGACAAAGAGCTTTCACGTCGTTGGATTGACAGGATGCAACCTTCAACTACGATGCACCGATATGGCAAAATCATACGCCTGGTACCTTTGGCACTGGAGCAACGTACCAAAACACCATCACGGAGGCCAAGGAAGATGACGCAATGGCCGGGTGTTTGGGGTTCTGTTGTTTTTTTCATTTTTTCATGGTTTAATATTGAATACATAAATGTGCCTTCTTCCAGTTACTTCTCAGATGTGATGATGAGGGAACTTCAGTCATGAGTCATCACTAGTCAGGTGGACATGACAAGATTGATAACGCTGAAAAAGAATGGAAGGATGCTATGTCTATGTTGTTTATGTTGTTTATGTTCCACGTGCTGCCCTCCGAATCAGTTTTCAAGTGACCAATGCAATGCGTACGAGGCCTACAGCCAGTTGAAGGTGAAAAGAGTGAAGTTAGTGGTTGACCAAATGGCAGCTATTTTCTCTTTGCCCGCAACATGGCGAAATGTGCTCTCACTATTTTTGTCCTAATGTCCTGTCTTGACTGTGTCCAAAATGAGAGGTATTGAATTGAGACCATATGAGACAACATGCGATAAATCACGACAAACAGAAAGCCTCGAAAAGAAAACATGGAGATTCAGAGTCACACCTTAGCCATCAGCTAGCTTTAGCCTTCAGAATTTCGCCAGAAAATCGTGTAAAAAGATCAAAAGCCAAGGCAGATGTACGCTATCGTTACACGTTGCAAGAGCTGGTCTCTGCCCACGACTCCTCGGTCTTCCGTGCAGCCTTGTCCCAAAAAGGCCAGTGGCTTCAGCAGTGCAAATCATTGCGAATGAAAACATATGAAAAGATATGAAAACAACGAATGTATAAAACTCTTGTTGCTTCGACACTCCTGCGATCCACAATTCAGAAGTTATGCTATCTCAAAGAGAATGTGAAGGTAAAGCTTTCACATTTCAGACCTTCAGATGATTGTGTTTGATAGTACTGTGGTTGATTTTCAACATTTTTGAAGGTTTGGAAGCCACTGGTTTTGCAGCAGCTCGTCTTGGTGATGCACGAACTTGTGGCCAGCAGCCCAACACAGAAAACTCCAGAGTTTTCTCAGAAAATGCTGAAAAAGGGTGAATGAAACTGTTTGTAAAATAAACATGAGATTTTGAGAGGCTTTGGATTTGATTTGCGTTCCTCCTCGTCTCTACGACTGGGAATTCTGCTTGGAAACTCCGATTGCACGTCGGAGATCGGAGCCGAAGGCAGGGGTAATGCCTTCATTCTGGAGTCGGCTTCAGCGATGAAGCTCTAAAATATCATGTAAAAAAAACTAAAGCATAAAGCATGTGTTGTTTTTCTTTTGGAGGTTTGGGTCTTTCAGAAAGTGGCAACCTTGGATCTGGATTGCTTCAAGGTGGTCAACAGGCGGAGAAGAGTTTGCTAAGTTTGCTTTGGGCCCGATGCCTTTTCACAGAGAAAATCTGCAGGTATGGGGACGAGTAGAGGTGTTCGTGGAAGGTCTTCTCTTGCAAGAGAATGAGCTTCGCTTGTCTGAGATTTCCGGAGGACTGCAATGACAAGATCAGAAGAAAAGGGCATAAACCAGTTTGCTCTCACCAGTATCTACCGGCGAGACCCAAGTTCTAGGGTTTGAGACTAATTTTCTACTCCTCAGGACGAGTCGAAATCGTAAGAGACAACCAGTGGGGCACCATTGATGACACGCTCTTCGACAACCTGGATGCACAAGTGATTTGCAGGCCAGGGTCGTGTGATGGTTTGGCATGACCAACAACTTGCCCGACTCACCCGAAACGAAAGTCCATTTAGATTAGGCATGTAGTATGTAGTTACTTAATGGATTCCGTGATATTCATACTTAATTCTTTCAAAATATGTGTTTGAATTTGTATCGGCGTCCCAGTGGTTTTTGGTATGTTTAGGAGTGACTTCGGTGACTTCATTCCCCCACGGCGTCCCATGCAGATAATGGTTCCCTGAAGTGAATTGGTGACTTCAACGACTGGGTGTATATTCATTCTAAGTCCTAAGAAAGCCTTGCAGTTGAAAGGTGTTTAAGGTGTTTTGAATTGATACTATTGTCACGCAAAGTCGTAAATATGTCCTGAAACGAGGCAGCTCTCCTTCGCCGGAGGCATGAAACTCCCCTCAGACCAGGCAGGTTGATCTCATCATTGAGTCGTTGAGCCAACTTTGCCATTGTCATGGCACATGCAAAAGTAATGCAAAAAGCAATGCCAGGTGATAGAAAGTTCACAGTTGACTCCGGCCATGGCAAATTTGACCTGCATGGGATATGAGTCAAGGACTAAGAATTGCTACAACTGTATCACCTGCAGCATTAAAAGACGGCAAATGAGTTGTTCAAATCATCTCAAATCATCCTTCAAGTTTCCATCAGGCAATCATTTACAGCTTGCTCTGGTGATCTTGTGGCACAGGACCGAAATCATTTGTTATGTTATGTTGCAAGTTTCACTTGCAGGAAAACGTATGAAAAAAGAAGTATTTGCAGGAAGTCAGCCTGCAAGTCGGCACGTCGGCAGCTGACCATTGGTTAGCCACAAGTGATGAGTGTGACGGTGAAAGATGTGATACGGACGAAGACATAGCAACAGGGTTTTGCGCCATCGAAACGAAATTAGACTAATAATTGAGGTCCGGTCGTGATGCCGGAGTCAGATGTTTACGAGAGAAAGTGCTGGATGTTGAAACCTCAGGCTTGTTCTTGCCATGAAGTGCTACGAAACTCGTGTTTTTTTGTGCTTTTTCATTGGTGCAGATGTCTTCCCTTTCGCTGTGTTCTTTGACCAAGGTCATGTGGGTTGGTTGCTATGCTGATGATTACCATCATGATTTGGACTTTGGTCCCCAGGCCTTTGAGAATTGATGTGTTTTAAAAGAGTTTAAATCAAACGCTTTTCAAACAGCTCTTGGAGGACATAGATGATGACAAGTGGTCAACAGAGATGAGAACAGGATCCAAAGGAGCAAGTTCCAACACGTTGCTACCCATAGATGCGAAAAATCAGGCCTCCGGCTACAACACACGGACCTGTGCGGAAGCTTGTAGTCTACTTAGTTGTTGAGAGACGGAAAAGTCAGTAATTTTTGGAGAGAGGAGCAGGTGTTTCGGTGGACAGTTGTGTATGTAGTGGCTGGCATCATCCAAGTGGTGGTACTTTCTATGTATCCAGCAACTTGAGCGGTGGATTCAGTGACTTTTAAGGTCAGGACTTCAGATACATGGCTTTGCAGAATGGTGGTTGGTGCAGTTGTGGAGACCAATTTTCAACTTCGGGAGCGTCTGAATCCAAGACGAAAACATCCATTCATTCGACGTTGGTTGGTCATCATTGGGAGGTTTTTTTTGGAAAACTCAAACAACTTGATGAACTTTACTGTCCAGGTACCCTGTCGCAGCGGATAGCGAATGCGGTGCACTATGTACTGATGAAGAATTACTCTCTCCCATGCGCTACTGTGGAGGTTTTGAGAGGACCCAGCTGTCAGTTCTCTCGGAGAAACAAGGATAAGAGCTGAGACGTTTCTTTCGGACAGGAATGCAATCTATGCCCTCAAGAAGGGTGCATTCCAACCTGGTCTCCTTGCCACATACTACACCTTCAATCAAGGTGGAATCCTTGAAATCCAGAAGTTTCGGTGTGTTTCAAGTACTAAAGTGTTTGAAAGTTTGGACTTTTACCGAGATCTCGTTGTGTCATGTTCTGTCCTGAGGTTGTTCCTTTCAAGATCTCACCTACCGCACTCCGGATGAGTCTCGGATGGATGCCACGGTGAACTACGAGGCCGAATAGGTCTGAGTTTAACCTACAGATTCGCCACTGTTTTGTCTCACTCACTGCACTAGGCCACCCGAAATCCCTGGTCCGGCTTCACATTTTCAGACCACTTTGCTGCTCAATGGAACGGCTATGTAGTGTTGGACACAGCATCCATGCTGCAATCAGCACAATCAGTACAATGCTTTGGGAAGAAGTTCCTACTTGTGGTCCTTGTGAGGAACATCATGAGGTTTGTGTTGCTTGAGATGTTGGATCTAAAGATCAAGTGATTGCACGGCCTAAGACGGGAAGCTACACCTTCCAACTGGACTCTGATGATGGCAGTCGCATGTTCTTGGAAGGTGCCTGGAAGGAACTTCGTATTTTTCGGGGGGTTCTTAGCTTGTGGCTCCTGCTGATTGTATCTTTCAGGGAGCTGCAAATTGGAGTAGTAGTGCCGCAATTCCTTGTGCTTTGATTTCGCAACGATTCTTTCCAGGTGTCCAAGTCATTGATCATGCATCTTGGATACAAAGAGGATTTTTGTGCAAGGCGAATTTGTACAAAGAGATCATGACATCAGATACCTGAAAAGATTGAAAAGATTGAAAACTCGCTCTGAGGACGGTTGCAGGGCAACAAGCCAAGTTGGACCGGTGACACCTCCGAAGCAATATAGCAAACAGATGCTGAAAGGGCACTATGAAATCAGGCAAGATCCAACCACCACGCTGCAGGAACTTCTGAGCCGTGAATCCAGAGTTTCTACGTGACAACAAGAGCATATATGATGAAGTTCAGACCAAGAAGTGTTTCATCATATTGAATAGGGTTATAGCATGTTATAGCATGTTATGGCGAGATTTGAAGTCAATTTCGTGTGAGTAGAAGGAAGCATTGAAAAAGACGTTGAAAAGAGATTCAGCCAGGAATTCGTATTTTTTTTTCTCGCCAGGCTAGAGCACTTCGAAAACACTTGGGATGCTCAGCTCTGAATCCATTCAGTCAGATGTCACAAATTCGGAATGAAAAAAAACAATGCCTAAAGCCTTCACCTTCTTTTTTTTGTGTTTCATTTTTTGTCATTTTGTTTCGGTAAAAACGTGTTTTTTCAAAAAATTCCTCGAAATCCTCGCAAAATCCTCGAAGTCGTTTCCTCGCAAAATCTTCCTTCCCTTTCAAAAAACGTCCTCGGTCTGCAACGAAGGAAGCGAAGATGGTCTTCGGTCTGCAGACGCCGAGCGCCGCCGCCGTGGCGCCGGTGCCCGCGCCACAGCTACGGAGCGCCACGGGACGCGTCATCCCAGGCGGTGTGAAGTGGGGGGGCGTTGCATGGGGTGGTCGTTCACAGGTGTGAAGTACACCAGAAAAATGGGTGTGAAAAAATGGATGTGAAAATTTTTAAATTTTTTGATGCTACACAAAATCTTGATGTTTTTTTCGTTGAAACCGATCCGGAGAATTTTTGGGAGATAGATTTGAGTTTTTTGCTGACTTCGGCTGTGAAGGCATTCGAGCCGATTTCTTTGCCTTCACTCAAAGCTGCTCTTTCCAGGACACTCCACGTCGCATATCCAGGGTGCATATCTCCAAATCTCACACATGTCACATATGTCACTGTGTCACCATGTAACCAGACCTCTTATATCAATCATTTTGCATCTTACTTCATGTTTCTCATCAATATTCGGGACATTCTGATTGTTGGAGATTCAAGAGCGTCTAGTTGAATCACCTTCGTTTGACTTTGACAAATCAACGGCCTCAACCAGCAGGACCTGGACGAACGCGTTCCCAACGCATCCCGAGTTGATTCAACAGCTGCTTGGCTTGACACATGACCATCAAAGTATGTAATCGCAAGCACACCAACCATTCAATTTCAAGACGATCACAACATATGTTTATTCAAAGTCACAACTTTTGATAGATATGTTTCATTGCCTCAAAACCATTCAAAACCCACATCAGTAGCAATGACAGATGACAGCTGTAAAGCCGCTTTTGCTCTGGAGGATTCTGTGTCTTCAGACTGTTGAGATGGCTTCTTCAGGTGGAGTATATACTGGGCAACGATACTCATGCACAAGCATGGAAAGGACTGGTATTTGCAAATGGCCACTACGCTGCACTTAGATCAAGTGGCAAGACTTTTGCGAAATTCTCAAGTTCAAAAGTCACATGTCCGAAAAGCAGAGTGAGCAACTGCACAACTGCAAAATCGAACAAATGCAGTATCCACAATGCTTCTGAGATTTCGCAGCTCGCTGGATGGGTTTCTTTGATGCGAAATAGATATTTTCTTGTCATGCTTGAAGCGTCTAAAATCATGTCAACGCATTCTGTGTACATCTCAGAGTGCATCAAGCAAAGTGGAACGGGTGGAACAACTGGAACACAAATTGTGATTTTCTCGGAATGTTTCAATATTCTCCAATGCCTCCGAAAGGATATGTCCTGATCACAAGCCCCGGAATGTACACCTTCCAAGTTGAAGCAGCTGATTGCCACAGGCAAGGCTTCACCTTTTTCACCTTCACCTCGTTTTCATTGAAGTTTGCTAGTGAAACTTTATCTTCAATCAACAAAAAACTGTATATATACATTGACATGCATAGACATATGTGACATATGCACGGATGGGTAAGATGAGTAAGTGGATAGAAAGAATGGATAGTTTTGATAGAACGAGTATCTATGTCAATGGCTATACGAAACTTGCTCTATGCTCACCAGACTTGCTGTGGACGACGTGTATTTGGTGGAGCGACCTGGTTGTCATCCCTTCGACTCTCGGCATGTGTGAAGCAATTAGTGCAGATGATTTAAGATGAAAGTAAAGCAAAGTCATTAGAATTTTGGCAAATTTTCAATTTCTTTCAATTTGTTGTCTATTTGGCAACCCATGTAGAAGTGCGGCAAGAATATTCTGTTTTCTTGGGAACATGGTCATGATGTGCCACCGGTGAGGAAAGCAACAATGGCAGTGTGGTTTTAACGGACGGATTTCACCGGGTGACCTTGGAGTATTTCGAGAAGCCCGGCCACCGAGATGCAAAAAAAGGTGGGAAACGTCATGAAACTTTCAGTGACTTGAGGTCAGAAGCTTCAAGCATTCGATTGAGCTACTTGGGCCCAGACACGCAGGATGAAATGAAGGCGATCACATTGACGGAAAGTCGTTTTCATACTGTGATGTATTTTATCGGTTTAACCTTTTAAAGACTGCGACTTGCTGTGATGTACTGCACTTATAACATCTTTGATGTGTTTGGTATTGATGTTTTGTGTCATTTGTGAAATTCTAAAGCTGCATCGTACGTGCTTTCATGTTTGCGTGCCATGCTTCAGGTGATTCCCTCGGAGGTTTTGTGGAGCAGTGCTGGCACCTTGCAAGTGGGCATCAACACCAAGTTCTACGCCAGGGCCTCGCAGTACTTCGAGTAGCGTTTTTGGCATCATCGATGTTGAGTTGGCATCTTCACTCAGATTTTTTCACCAGTTCTCCATGTCGCCATCAGGTTACGCCTCAAAGCTGTAATTTTATGGATCTCAGTGGTCTGGTTCCAGAGCCATGGCTGCAAATCTTGGATTACCGATTTATGATGTTAATCACCATCAATCACCAAGTCATGCATGCTAGAAAGCTTGCCAGATTTATATCTGTTTCTTCTTCATGAAACTGTGAAAAAACTGTGAAAATGCTGTGAAAATGCTATTGATTTGCTTCAGGACGTCATACGTTTCGATCAGCAAATCGACTACGCATCCTCGGCCAGCGCTTGGACAGACCTCAGCTTCTCCGACCACTTCGCCGTCAGCTGGGCAGGTGCAGTCGCAGCAGTCGCAGCAGTGCAACAGTGCGACTTCGAAGGGATTTTTTTTTTTTGTCCATTTGTGTTTGGTTTGTTGGCATTTGTGCAAATTGTGAGGTTTCATCATCATCACCCTTCCGGGACTTTACACCTTCCAGGTTGGAGAAAGTTGAGTGTTTTTCCTTCAAGTTGCAGCTACATTGCACTGGAACGATGAAGGATGCTTGCATGCTGTTGCGGTTTATGTTGCAGAAATGAATCGTTTGAACTCCAATGAAATGACATTTCTGAAGGTGGAAGTGGAGGATGTTGCACGGCTGCTGATAGAAAAGGTCTTGGTGGCAGCATCAGCAGCTTGCGGAGCCAAAACTCTAACTGCATCCTTGGAGCTGGTGCAAGGCTATCATTACTTTGAGTCTCTTGCTTTGCGGTTTTGCTCAACTTTTGTGATTTTCGATTTTCTTGCGCGCCTTTCGGGCAGCCAACTTCACTCTTGGAGGGTTGAGTTTTGAGGATCTCCACAAAAAAACATGAATCTATTGGGAGTGCAGTTTCACAAGATCGTAGAATTTTCAAAGACAAGATGTGTATGTGTATATATATATAGTAACAATTGAACTATACTTATACATAACTATACATCATAAAGCCAGTGACAGCTAGTGTGGTAGAAGCAAATTGCTGAGATCCAAGGCTTCAGTACTTCGAGGTCACTGGGAATCTTCGGCGGCAAGTTTTCCATTGAAATTGGCAAATTTTGCATAGTGCATCTTTGTGCATCTTTGTGCATCTCAGTCTCCATATGTCAAAACTGAGGAACTCTGGGGCCAGACTCAGTTACCAAGGTCCAGACACCAGCGATGTCATGACCGTTTCTTGACCAAAGTAATCAAAGTCACAGATTTGTCGAAGAATCTTTGCCGTCCCTTGAGGTTGTCCCAAGCACTGTGCTACGGTATACACCAGATACTTTGGTGCCAACAGAGGGGCAGGACCCACATTGCCGTTGAGCTGTCAGATCTGCGAATTAAAGAAGAGAATGGCTCGAAATACTGCGATGTCTGATGTCAAATGGCAGGTTCAACTCAGAGGAGTCACATCAGGACGTTTGGAGATTTACCACGACCACCAGTGGGGCACAGTTTGCCTGCACCTCAAAAAGAACAAGACTGACATGTGGCAAATTGTGAAATTGTGGCAACATTTAAAAGAAGAGATATAAATCATTAAAGAGAAAAAACATTTAGAATTAAGAAGAAAGAAACATGACACACTGAGTCAGTGAGGTGATGATAACTTCGATGACGTCGATGCTTTGGTGGTATGTCGTCAACTTGGTTTCAGCACTGGAAGGTCCTTAGGTACCTTGGAAGCAGAAGCAGCATGAGAGGAGAGATAAATCACTCCGAAAAATTGCACAGAGTTTTTGATTTTCATGAAGTTTTCTGATATGTTTTGATTTGTGGAGTTGTATGGCAGGCAACAATGTTCCAGAAGGTGCAGGACCTATTTGGATGGATGAGGCCAGGTAAGTGCCTGATGTTTCTCCCTTCATTCGTTGATTCCTTGATTCGAATAGGTGAAGTGCTTGGGGAATGAGACACGACTGGATGAATGTAGTTTCCTGAACTGGGGTGAGCATGCTGCTTGGATGCAACATGCAGCGTGATGCAAGACAGTGCTACAAACCAGCCACCTCCTGACCTTTGATGTTTTGCCATGCTGATCATCGAAGTGTTTTCGGATGAATTGTTGTGTCGATTTTCTCAGGATTGTGCTCATTCGGAAGATGTCGGTGTGGATTGTACGCAGGCACATGGAAGCAGCATTCATAGTGGAATAGAGTGGAATGAGATCGGATGAGAGTGGATTTTTTTTGGATCTTTGTGTCTATGACGTACGACGTACATTGACGTACATTGACGTACAATGTTTGTTTGCCAGGACCCCATCCTGCCAGTGGAGGGCGACCTACGCCTTTCAGGAGAGAGAAAACGAGAAACGGAAGGACAAAGGATGATTTCAAGAAACGAAAGCAGAGATTGCCAAAAGGCGAACCTTTTTTTGGAAAAAACAAAAACTACATAGATTATCATTGATCATGAATGATTTATTTTTTCCAAAAGGCGATAAAACGATGAGAATCTTAGACACCGAAGTAATGGATCCGTACCTCGATTTGTAAAAACTTCAGGTGGAAATATCGGTCGATTGGATGTGTACCATGCCGGCAGCTGGGGAACCGTCACATCCTTAGATTGGCATATCGAATTTCATATGAAAGCACGAAGTGTGATTGAAATAAGCACGAAGTGTGATTGAAAATAAAATAAAAAATAAAAAATGAAGGTGTGAAATCACTACTGAAAACCGATAAAATAAGCATTGAAATGATTGAAATGATTGAAATTTAAGCACTGCAGTAAGCACCACTGCAGGTGTGCAGCAGTGGCTTCACAGATGCAGAAGCTCGTGTGGCATGTCGACAAATGGGTTACTGCTGTGGCGTCCTTGGCGGAACCTCACAATCTGCGCAATCTGCGTGCAACTCAGAAACTAATGTTCTTGATAAGTTCATGATTGGAAGAAAACTCACAATAGTTCAAATGCAACAGATCTAAAATTGATCTAAAGCTAAGGCTCCAGTGGGCACAGGACTGGTCACAGCACCTTGATGCTTTTCTTTCGAAATTATATATTGAGTCACATATCCAGCCATCATCTCCCGATTAGATATCAGATTTCAGCCGTTCTTAATGCCATCACGATCATCACACCCCACCTTTGCTGCCAGGACCCATTTGGTTGTCTGACTTGCAGTGCGTTGGTTTGCTACCAAGAGTGATGATGTGGTTGACACTTCTGGTTCCCCTCAAGGTTTGTTATGACGGGATCAAGACAGGCTCAAACCAAAAGAGCGCACTTCAAAATTTCACGAAATGATTCCAAGGGCACCACTGTTGTCAACGAGCCTTGATTTGAGGTTACGAGCAGCGTTTGGACGAATGCGGAGTGAGCAGTAGTTCATGGGGAAGCAACACCTGCAGCAGAAGCCAGGTAGGTTTTCCAAAACTTTGTAGAGGTTTTTGTTCAATTCGATTTATTCAAATGTGTTGCTTTTTGTGTGTTTTCAGGATGTGGCAATCAACTGCATGGACGGCGCTTCTTGCTTGGCTAGTGGTGCTCATGTGTCACTTACGCTGAGCTTCAGGGTGAGGGTTTTAGTGAGAAGGTAGGAATCAGTGCTTGCTGATCAGAACAGAGGGAAATTGGGCAGGCCAGAACAGGAAGGAGTACTGTAATTGATTCATTGATGGTAACTCAAAACATAAGAGAAATACCTCCATACTGTCTATACTATGAGCGTAGTGCAAATGTGCGTTTGCCAACTTTCACAGATTGTAGTGTTTTTACAGTTCTGGAAGCACGGCAAACAGGTATCCACCTCTCATCCTGCTGGTTAAGGTGGATGAAAACATGTCTTTTCATTGATACATATATATATATATATATATACATGTATATATTCTTTGAGTGTGGATGGATGCTGGATGCTTTGACAAAGGTATTCTCCTGGCGACGTTGGACTGAAGATCTACATCTCTGGTATCAATTTGGTTCAACCAACATCTACGCTTCCAAGAAATTCAGAGCCCCTTGGCACCTGGCGATCTTTTTTTCATGTTTTTTTCATATTATATATATATCTAGTTCGTTGTTTTTTCTCCATCATGATTCTGTCGCAATTTCTTTTCGCTTTCCTGAGATTCGTGGTGACCTGTCCGAGCTGCTCAGGGGTTTGTGGCTCAGAGAGGTTTTGTTTTGCCACAGATGTTTGTGTCGCGTGGACCAAAACTCCTTTGACGTTATTGATGTTGGTGGTCAATTAACGTGGCTTTGTTTTTGTAGCTTCCGAAATCTTCCGAATTCCAAAAAAAAATCAAATCCACAAAATCTATTCTTCACGTTCTTCACGTTTTTCACGTTTTTCACGTTTTTTGGGGTGTTTTTGTTTGCGACCTTTTCTCGCTTCCAGGCCACGAGCATCTTTTTGGCGCAGCGTTGCAACGAGACGGAGGCACCCAAACGGACCAAACGACCCAAACGACCCAAACGACCCAAAACCTCCCTTTCCCAAAACCTTCCAGTATCTTCCAGTCATTTCCTCCCAAAAGTGAAGTTGTAAATGTTGTAAATGACCAAAATATTCCGAGTCCTCCCTTTCCCATACCTTTCCTCCCCTTCGATCGGAATGCAACGTATGCAACGTGAAGTTGGAATCAGATAATGACAGGACAAGAGAATACAAGAGAATACAAGAGATCAAACTTAGAAGTTAATAGCAGCTATGTTTTAAGTTTTTGTGTTTTTTTGCTTGGCAGGTGGCCAATGGCACGAGAACAGACGAAGCACTTCTGAGGAATAGCAATTCCCTGTCCCAATGGTCGTGTCTTGGGTGCAACGAGTGCTATTCTGCTATTCTTTTCGCTCTTTGTCATTCTTTGTCCATTTGTCATCCTTTCTCGATTTCATCAAACATCATTGTCCGTGGCTATGAGTCACTCTTCAAGACATAGGAAGTTCAGTGAGTCATCATTCTGCCTCTGAGACGCATTGCCCTCAGGACAAATCTGGACACTTCAGATTTGCTGCTGGGCCACTACTTCCGCCCCTTGGTTGCACGGGTGCATGCGCGAAACACTTCTTTCCACTTTCCACTGGGCATGTTTGCTTAAGTCCGGGAGCAAGGCACTCTGTTTGATCCTTACAGATGGGCTTCCCCTACTTGCCTCAAGTCAATTGCCATGGCCAAACAGGTTGAAAACAGAGACGCAACAGGTAAACAAAGGTAGCTCACATGCTGCTCGAGCACAGTGGCCATGAAGGTGCGTAGCAAACCATCGTTCAAGCGTTCAACCTGCTGTATGCACCACCCGTCCCATGGTAATGCAATGTAAAGCACAGGGAATACAGACTTGCAAAAGTTCAATCTTACTACGGCACGTCGCTGTAGCCACTTGAATGTTGACCACTTTCTGTGGATGCTTCTTTGGTGAGAGAAACGGCCGCATCTTCCATTCGGCCCATTGCGTCCCAGCATCCCAAAGTCAGCTGAAAATCAAGATACAAAACCTGAAAGGGAAGCCATCAACCCGTTGCACGTCAGCCTGAATTCAGCCGGCTGCACGAGCTTACAGACTCGAAATGCAGAAAGTTCTCGGCCTCGGCTGTTTGGTTGGTAGAGCCTGTAGAGCCATGTGATCATCCAAGGTGTGCGCCTGAGTTTGAACACCCTCAGCTAAGACATGCCAACAATCCACCATCGAAAACGATTGGCAGCTCAAGTGTCCTCAAGCTTAAGGGTGAACTCACACAACTGCATGTCCATGGTTTGACAAACAAACTCAGTAGTGCAGGCTGGCGGAACACATTCTAAAATCAACCTGGGGACCTGCAAGCGAAATGCTTGACCGACTGCTGGCGCTGTGCTAGCTCTTATGTCTTCTCCTCCTTGCAAACCGCCACGGTTACCAAAGGGGTTGACATGACAAAAGGGTTGCGGACCGCGGATATGTTTCTTTCACTTTGATCAAAGTTTGCACCTCACAAATGTCCCCTTGGTTCACCGGTTCACTGAAGCTTGAATCCTACGATGCAAATCGGCCAATGGACTTGACCATTCCACTGCTGCTTTTGACGAAAACACAGCCTCCTGAAGTCTGGAGGACGCTCCAAGTCCAAAAAATTTCACAAAAAATGAGGAAGATTCGGGAAGATGGCATGTTTGCAACAGGATTGGCTCATGGGGGCTAAAATCATCACAGATGGCATGTCACTGGGTCACTGTGTGTCCATGAGCTTCTGTTTTTCCAAAAACACTACAGGGCAGACCAGAAGGGAGAAGCAGAGGAGCCAAGATCAGAACTCCAGGCAACATATAATATGACAACATGGACCTCTGAGCAACTATGGATGGTGGCCCCAGGAAGGCTCGAACAGAGAAGCAGTGCAGGCTGACGTGTCCCAGGTGGATGAAGACATGGTGTGCAAACCTGCCAAAAATCAGCCAGCGCTACCCCCCACTGGCTTTGGGCCGGGGCTTTAAAAACACCTTTACACAGACTGGAAAGGCACTAAATTGCGGATATGCAATCAAAATGCAATCAGAATCCGTCATTACATTTGATTTCATCGAAGAAAGTGTGACAAAGCCTAGGACTTTGTGTTGATGGTGATGGGGCAGGCGATGCGCAAAGAGGGCTGAAATCTGAGATGAAGAGTGAAGAAGGTAAAAGATAGAATGGTTCATAACATTTTGACTAATTTGGTGAATGATTCTGAATATTGAAAATTTATGTGGTGAAATTCTGAAAGTGCATGTCTTTCGGGTCTTGGAAGGTGCAGCACTCAGCGTGGGCGATGCAGGTCACGAGGTGCCAACTGGAAATTAGAGTGCTGCGTTGAATTATGTTGAATTGATAAAGTTGCTTGGATCATCTGACCGCTTTAATTGAATCTAAAGCTTTTGGATTGTGATATTTGTATTTTGTACTGGTTTTTAGTTTTTTTCATTACTCTAATTTGATTCAGTTTGATGTTTTTGTTTGCTGCCCTCTTGCAGATCTACATCCAACTTGTTTCCGTTCTGACACGGGTCGTCCTTGCAGCACCGCTGCAGAGGCTCCATTTGTGCAGAATGTGAATAAAGAATACCTCGATGTGATCGCTTTTCTTCCGTTTACATAGTTTGATCTTTGAACCAATGACAGGGTGGATGTGCAGGCGCAAGATGAGAAGCCCAGATGCAAGTATCAGATATATTGAAAACAGCCTGTTGCCTTCGCAATGCCAAGCAAAATTGCATCAAACTGTGTTGTAAAAACATCTAAAAACTGTTAAAGACTGATTGAACTGTCCGCGAACCAAGGAATAACACGGTATTCCAGGTCTTTCTAAGCGTGGCAGCAGAAGGATGTGGTGTTGAAGTGAATTCTGCACAGCCACCTCCGGTGAAGAGGACGTGTAACCTATAGCTATGCGGACAGAGCTAGAAAAATGCAAGCTCCAAGCCGTGCACAGTGCTCCCAAGATGTTTATTCATTAAGGTGCAGCAGAAGTCAGCAATGCAGGACTCACATTGCCATGCCAATTCTGCAAAGTCCTGGAGGTCTTTGGAGCTTTGAGGCATGCAACTGTTCTTCAAAATTCCAGATAAAATTGATATTGATAAAATTCGTCCCAAATTTCAGCAAGGGCAACACGCCACCGGCCCTAAAGGTCCTCACCGGCCCAGGTGGATGCATCTGGTCTGGAGATCGGCGACCATGCGGTGCTCTGCGAAGATTTCGATGCTGTTCTCGGACCGTTGCGTCCTGGTCCCGCTGCTGGACCTCAAGTGTTACTTGGATGCAAGTGAAACGGCTGACAGAAACAGACAGTTTTAATTCTGTCAAGGATTTTTTGGAGATTTAGTTCTGTGAGGTATATCTCTGGAGCTGTCCAGATCTCAGGAAGTTCTCCCACAAGCAATCCTAAAATAGCAAAATCGGATTCAAAACTTGGCATTTAGGTGGTGACTACTTCAGAGACCATCCGACGTCGTCCACTTCAATACATCTATTTACAATGCTCGGCAGGCTGTGACACCAGGTAGGGGCTTTAGGATTACAGCATGCATCACATGCACCTACGATGACTTATGATGATCCATAGACTCCTCTTTCGGATCAGGTCTTGGGGCTTTTTGGCCACGGACTGCGATGCTTGTTTGATTTCTAGGCTTCCAAGATTTCAGCTTGCAAGCCCACTGTCTATTGTCTAGATGCTTTCACTAAGGATGCTCCAATGCCTGGGCAGAAGACTGCTGGAGCTTACTTTCAAGGAGATTGTCAAAGAAACGCTTTGAGTTTTCATATTTTTTGTATGAACTCAGCATAAGTTTGTTGACAACTTGACCTCCAGGAGTGGCTCCTAGCTTCAATTTGACCTTGGACGCCACAGATTTGGAAGCTGGATATCGCTATTTGAAGCTCAACTGCAAGAGATCAAGACATAGAACTTTCTCAGAGTTCATGGTATATCGTACTATATCGTGCTATAGCGTGCCGTATTGCTTTTTAATGTTTTTCTCTGAAAAAAAACATTTCAAGCAAAGAATCAAAGCGTGAAAGTATCGCTTGTTTTATTCATTTTTTCTCAAACCATTCAAACTACAGCCCTAAAACGTTGAGATTTGCAGAGTTTTTTATGTGAAATTTTGAAATTTTGGAACATTTCCGAGCATTCCAAAGCAAAGCTCACAGCGATGTGTCAGGCTTTGTACTGATTTGGATGGACCTATGGTGTCAAGATTGAAGGCATGGAGCTTCACGATTCTACAGATTCAATAGATCTCTCAGATGTATCTCGATACAAATGTGCAAATAGAATGGAATGTATATAGTATATAGATGTATATAGTATGCATATAAAATATATCTGTTTATTATTGAAAAATATCATATGTATAATTTTGTATTATATATATAAATGTGCTATGTCATGATTTACCGGTGGCTTTTTGCAGGCTGGGCCAGCCGTGGGTCTTGGCCCCTTCGTGGCTGGCATTGAACTAGTCAGAACCCACTTCATTCAGGCCAGAAGTGGGAAGAACGACACGACAATTCTGAGACACCATTGGGTGGCCAATTTTTTTCATTTTGCGAATAATAAAAGTTTAGAAATTTTGAAGTGTATAGAGTAAAGCTCAGTATATCTTAGTAAAAGTTGATGATGCATGTATCCATGTGTCGTGTTGTGTCGTCGTGTCGTGTCAATCCACGGGACGTCCTTGGAGGCCTTGGACGAGGCGCTCGTGGAGCTGATTTGCTCGGCCGACTGCCGCGGCGTCGTCGCGGGCGTCCGACGAGCCCAGTGTGGAGAAAGTGTGGAGAAAGTCGGAAACGCTCCTGTTTCTTTCAACACTTTTTTTTTCTTCAACCGCTTCGTTTTTTTCTTTCAAGATGTTAAACGTTGTTTCATGCATCAAAAACTTTCATTGAAAGTTGCTCTTGGAAGTTGACCGGATTCAAATGACAGGTATCAACGATCTTCCTGTCTTTGACAAGCTGCACGGATGTGGAGCCTGGTGCGCTTCGTTTGGTACTCAATGAAAATCGCTGCAGACACAACTAATGAACAATGAGCAGTGTATTGGTGTATTTTGATATGAGAACAAATTACAAAAGAAAATACAGAAACTACAGAAATATTTCTTGTATATCAGTGGATTTGAATGGATTAGATGCGTTAGATGCGTTGGGGTCCAAGATTTGAAGTTCCAAAAGTGATTGTAACTCTTCTGTGAGTTAAAACAAGAAAGGTCCCGCGATGTCCGAGGCAACGAATCGACGACGTTGTCCCTTCTCACGGGCCTTCCTCCGAGTTTTTCCGCCAACGTCAATGCAGGGAGCTTGGGAGCTTTGGGCGCTTTGGGCGCTTTGCGGCCAGTGATTTTGGAAACTCCAAGCCAGCTCTCGAGGCAAGTGGTCTCAACACAGGGCTGCGCTACAAGGTATGTGCATCCTCCTTAGACCACAATGGCCAAGAACGGCCAAGAAGATGAGCCAACAAACGGGTGTCAAGGTGTCAAGGTGTCATGGTGTGTGCAGTGTTGTTGTGGTGATCAGATTTGAAAGTCTCGAATTTCGTTAGGTGGACCTGGATGGAGCAGGCCCAGCTGTGCACCACATGGAAACGTCTAAACGTAGAAAGTTGATGACTTTGAGGTGCAAAACCAGCTGGTTATTCCCTCTTCGACATCTATGTCAGTGGCGTGGTCTCGGCCAGTTGCCTTGGTATTTGGAGAAACTTCCATTTCGTTGCAAACCGCAAAAACCAAGCGGGCACATATTCTGAGCGATGCCCGCCATTTAGGTCATTTCGCCACCTGCAGTGCGTTCATCACCTGATGTGCCCTCCAAGAGATCGCTGGGTTTTGAATCATGTCATCATGTCTCATCATGTCTCATCATGTCATCTGGAATACCTGAAGCCAATCAGGTGCAAACGGTTGTGCTGGAGTGCTTGCCAGAAGAATGCTCAGAGGCTCAAAAAAGTCTTCACTGATTCCAGATGATTCCACTCATTGCTGATGATTGGTGTGCATTTCAAAGAACGGATGTTTCAGGCATCAACCGCATTTCTTGCAGCAGGCCAGCTGTTTTTTGAAGATCATGTTTACTGTTTACTGTCTTTTGTTATGCACGTCTACAGTACACAGTCTACAGATACATCCAGATACATGGTATCGGTATAGATCTATGTCACAATATGACACAATATGTCGACCTCTGGGCTAAGGTACAAAAGTATATCAAAAGTATAGACAAAAGTTATACTTTGAATGACTTTGAAAGAATGACAACCCACAGCCACCACTGATCGCGGAGGTTGTGGCATCTCCTCGACCCAAGGCCCTCCGTTGCGGACAGCAGAGGTGCCCTTCCTGCCCACCGGCAACGCCACGTGGTCCGGACCTTTTCGGGTAACGCAACGATGTCCGCGGCGTCGATTTCGAAGCGTCGATGTCCGCGTTTCAAAAAAAACTTGGGCCGCTCCAAGGTGGGAAGTGAATTTTCCTTTGGCAGAAGCCTCGGAAGCCTCGGAAGCCTTGGTACAATTTTGCTCTTTCAGAATTTTTTGTCCTTTCAAACTTTCTTTGCAGATTCTCAGGTGGACTTGACCATGGGAAGTCACTATCGTATCTGCGTGGACATGGATGGCAGCCGGCATCCTCAGAAAAGTATCCATCCTTTTGTAATGAAAATCTTTATGAAAAACCACACCTTTGAGAGTCAAAACTCAATTTTTCCAGCAAATATTTCCAACTTTTGAAATGTCAAATATCTCCTACCTTTTCACTTTTAATGGAATGCTCCCTTGGGTTTTTTTCGAAGGTTTGGCCTTTGCAGCGGCACAGTTGAATTCCACAGCCACCGGACTGGACTTTCCCATTGGCTCGGAGTCTTAGTTTTTGGAGCAGACTCTCTATTGTTTGAAGCTCGGAGTTCAAAAATTAGGAGATTTTGTTTGTATTTTTAACAATTTGTGAGGCTTTATCTCTCCTTCTGATGTTTTTCTATTTCTTCTTGAATGGGATTTTGCTATTTCTCTTGTTTTTTTCCTGTTGGAAATCCCTGATTAACGAGATCGACTTGAATTCAAAAAAGGTGAATCCGGACTATCACTCTACGTTGCACCACTGGGTCACGACCCAAGAAATGTCACAAATGTCACAAATGTCACTGCCTGTGTGATTTCTGGATGTTTTTTTGGAAGAATTCAACTCTTGATGTCAGGACCCTCTTTGCCGCCTCCGTCCACTATCCGAGCTGCAAGGAATCAAGACGTTTTGGCAAGGCTGAAGTCTCATGGGGAAGATGGTGTCAAAATGTGTCAAAGTCTCCGAAGTACTGATTGAGGTGCATCACACAACCCTGCAGAAGTTTGGTGCTTCCTGGATCTACGGCAAGTGTCCAGCCCTCGAGAGCATTCCAAAGTTTACCAATTCTGAGAAGACTTGTCTGATTTCGACATGTCGTCAATACTGTTGCCAACTTCCTACACAGTGATGCGCGTCTTTAGGCATTCTTGGCCGCTGCAAATGTGCGGTGTTCCGAAGCTCATGTCAATTCCCCAAAGCAATGAGTTAACAGGTGAGAGGAAGCCGAGAAGGTGTGAAAATGATTCTATCCGATATCTTCAAATTTGAAGAGGTCAATCTTTGAGTTTGCAGGTGACGTCTTTCTTGCTCCTTTCAGAATGTAAACTATGTCACTATGTCCATTCCTTCTCAGCTTCGTTTTTGGGATCAGAATATGTACTGTTTGCCGAGGCCCTGACGCCCCATGTGGTGCTGAGGCAGAGATGAATACCAGTGAAAAGTAATGAACTGATTGTGGAATCAAAGCATACATAGATTCCAAAAAGTTTGTAATTCCTACGAAGCCAAAAGATTTGTCAATAAACAATCTTTGAAAATCATGTCCTGATATCGGTATCGATCGCTGGTTTTTGGCCAGAACTTGCAGACGGAAATCACGACTCCAGGAATCATGCAACTTTGCCTCATGCTTGGTTGGTGACTTTTGATGCGCGGTGAGATGCTCAGAATTTACTGAAGCATTTGTGATTATATGCCCAGCCCTGGCATGCCCTGCGCAATGATGTTTCTTTTTTTCTCTCCTCTTTGGAGGTTGCTGACTGAAGGAAGAACATACAGGCTATGCATTGATGCAGATGGATCTCGCAGCACCTTGCAACCGGGTGACTCCTTGGTGAATGTTTTCATTTCACCACTCCAGGCGCAACAAATTTTGTTACATTTCATCTCTGTCTTGCCCCAAATCTTGGATTCAGGTGGCTGGCTTCACCGTGGGAGCGGAGCAAATGCAACAGGCCAAGGAAATCATGTCCCTTTGGAAATGCTGATCTAATGATCTAAATCTACGTCTTCGCCAAGCTTCAATGCAGGTGAATATGCCCTGCGTTTCCACATGTGCTGCTCTAGCAGATATGGAGAGACACTGAGAGACCGAGACAAACTCACCACAGTATAACTATGTATAAAATAGTATAACTCTCTACGATTCGGACATTTGGACAACCAATATCAGGAAACCGTGGAAACCCTTTGCCAATCCAAGTTGTGAGCTCCGCTGTGAACGTGGAGCAGCGGAGCACGTCAGATTGCTTTCACTGTTTGAGGCCGCGCCATTTGCTTATCTCGTGGCAAAGGCGCCTGAGGACCCGTCTTCCACATCGAATCATGAAACGAATCAGATGAAACTTTCGAACTTTCGAACTTCGGATCCATGTTTCGCGGCTTGGCAGGATCCACGAGGGTGTACTCTCACGGCACCTTTTGACAATCCAGTCTCATTGAGCTCCAATCAGGCCAAGCAGAAAGAAACGATGAGGGAAATATCAAGGGATATCAAGGGATATCATAACAACCTTTTGAAAAAAAGACACTTCTGCATCGTCTTGGCTTTTGAAATTTCTTTTTGGCATACATATTGCAGTGCGCATTGTCACGATAAACTTAGAGATAAAAGTGCGCATTCTCAGATTTTTTAATGTACAAATTGATATTTCTTATTACAACTTACAACCATGCTTAACTGCTTAACCATGTTTCTCAGTTTTTTCATTGGATCATCGCCCTTCTGCATGCTGTCAAGGTCTCTCTGGTGGCCAGCTTCGACGCCTCAAAGCTCATTGCAGGCGGAGTACCATGAGTACCTTATGATTACCTTGATGGTGAGTCACTTTAGTCACTGTTTGGTACATGGTCTGGTGGTTCTGCACTTGCATTTCAACATGCCTTCAACTGTTTCGATGGCAAGGCTATCATTATGAACTTTGCTTGGCTGCATATCGGATACTGGATGATGAGCCAGAGGTGCATCTGATTTTATGATGATTATGATTATATGTACTTGTGAAAATTCCATGATGCTTACTGGAGCCCACAATTCATGAACTCTTTTGGCATGATCAATAGAAAGTTCATGAGAATTCCCACATGTTCATGGCTCATATGGCTCTCATTTCATCTACTGTGAACGAGCACATTGCAGGCTGGGATGAGCGGAGCCATGATTTTTGCCTCTTGGAGTTGAGAAGGATCAAACTGAGATGGATTTTTTTGGGGGGAAGCTTCGACGATTCGCATTTCAATATGATCCATCAATATCCATTTCCTCTTTCCTCTTTCAAAAGAACCTTCGAATACAATGCAAAAATTTACCAATAATTTCAAGGCTTCCACCAATGTCACTTTTACATCACTGAAAACTGAAAAATATAAGCGCTTTCATGTGTCAAAGGTCTCTGGCATCACTGCAGCAAGATCCTTTTCTGCAGAGCCTCAGGGTGGTCTCGGGGTGCAAGACCAAGTCTAACAGTGCAGATCTTTACTTCCAAAAAAAATCCGAAAACTCAACGAAAGTCTCTTCGAAGCCAACCGTTATAAGGTGCAAGTTGCAGTGGGACAAGTGCTTGTGAGCACCTCATGTTTTTGGATGGCTTTGTTTTGAAAAGTTCAAAAGCCTTCAACAGCAATGCCTTGCTTTCAAAACTCAGGCGTTGTCGTGCAGCAGCAATGCAAATTGCAGTGCAGAATCAGAGGCAAATTTGATTTTTTCATTCATTTCATTCATTTCATTCATTTCTTTTTGATGTTTTCCTGGTTCTTTCTGCATGGAGAGAGATTCAGGCAGAGAATTCCAGTTGACCTTGGAGACTTGTCGTTTCATGTTTTATCCCATTCTCAGTCGGTCGCCCTGCACGTGGTAGGTTTTCCTTGCTAGTGAGCAAAGTAGCAGTGGAGACCTCAGAAGTCATTTTCAGTCTGACAGATCTGACAGATCTGACAGCTGTTGTTGGATCTTAATCCAGGTTTGGTGACAGCTGCTGGAGCAGCCTTGACACCAAATGCAGCTTTAAATCCCGTTGGCCAGGCGGTCTCAACTCTCAACACCTGAAGACTTGATTTCATTGCTGAGTTCACATTCCGATGTGTCCGACTTGCGCCCTGGTAGGAATGGTATGTGACCATTGATACAAGCAGTTCACATCTCGGAGATTTTTTCGAAACAGGACGAATAGGTCACCCTTATAACAAATATGTTTATTCCATTTTCATTGGAGTGTTTCTGTGGATGTGTTTGCGTCTATGTCATGTGAGTCATGTGTGCTCTATCTTCCTTTCAGAATCTGTGGATGTGCTCAGAACGCATCGCTTGTCATTTCGAAAACGTCAAATATCATCAAATATCGATTGAACACAGGTTCCAGTCGGTTCACCGCAGTCAGAACAAGCCGATTTCGTGAAGCCTTCAAACATGGCTAATCAGCTCATTGGAACCAAGTTGATTTGTCAAAACTGTAGGTTTGACAGCTGGAAAATACTACTATCTTTGTCAGCTCCTCAAAGAGCGATCAGAATAAGTTCAAAAAATCCACGAGTTTGCTTGAGATCATCACCACACAACATTTGCTTGGAAATGATGTCTCCAAAGTCCAAAATCACATGCCTTTACGGTTGAGGTGTTGGGTCACGGTTGAACTTATTGTACCAAGACACTGTGATGAATTTGGTAAGGTGTGGATTTGCTTGGATTCCAGCTTAGCTGCCTCCAACAGTGTATGGCTATTGCATCAACCAATGATTTGATTTGGATTTTGAAAGCTGGGTTGCAAGTCATCACAATAAACTGTGTATCGTTGAGGTGTTGCACCCCCTGGTTGCACAGTGCTGGAGGTCTTCATGTTGCTCAGCACATCAGAAAAAAAGACATCACATGTTTTCCTGCAAAACACCTGCATCAGACACATTACGAATATTTCAGATCTTTTGGTTAAAGGTTTTGAGTGTTTTAGTGAAGTTTTCATGTGCAGTATCACCACTACATGTATAGATAATTACCAGATGATTTGCAGGCGCCTTGGGTCAAGTGAAAACAAGTTTGGTAGCGGAGCTGGTAGCCCCAGCGAAGCTGCCTAGGTCCTGACCGTCACTTGTGGCTACCACTGGCTTTCGAGGCCGGTTGCCACGTCAGCGTGGCGGTGATCTGGTGGTTGGCTCGTGGACTTTGACAACCATCTGGTGGAGACCTTCGGCTTGGTGCTGGAGGCGAACGAGGTGATCCAGGGGGACACAGAGAAGGTTCTTGACGAGGCAGAGGCCCTGGACTTTGTCACCTACAAGACCTTCGATGGCTGCAGCTCCTAGCAGCGGAGCGTTGCCACTCACTGAATATCGTCGTGATGTTCCTCCAGGGTGGCAACCAAATGACCCAGCGTACACGCTGAGGCAGTACATGGATAAGCTGAGGTTATGGTATAGAATCTACCAAGGTGATGATGAGAGCGTAGGACCCCTCGTCGCAGGACGACTACATGGAAGGGCCTCAAAGATAGCGACACTGCTGAAAGTTCCAAGGCCGGCTGCAGTTGGTGGCTTTGACCAAGGCGATTCAGCCTTAGTGAGACTTGCCGTAGACGAAGTTCACGATCCTGTCAGCGGCCAACTACTACAAGAACACATACCTTCAGGGGTACAATGTCTTTTGAATGCATTGCGGCAAGCATTCGGGCAACAGGAGCAGGATCTGGCAACGCAGTCGCTGGAAAGGTTTTTCTCATGCCATCGGCATAAGTTAACCCTTGCCGAGTATGCGGTGGAGTTTGACACGAGATTGGAGGAGGCAGCAGACCGGGCTGGTTTGGCAGTCAATGATGTTGGAAGATTTTATCTTTTCTTCAAGAACAGCGGCCTCAGCTCCAAACAGATCGATGACATCAAGCTCCAAGTCCAAGGAGATTTTCGGCGATACACAGAGGCCAGATCCCTAGCACTTCGGTTGTCGCCAAACAGGAATGATGAGGCTGAGATCTTCTATGGAGATTGGGACTATGAGACTGACGGCTTCTACTACGAGGACACCTATGACACTTGGTATGGCTATGAGGATGAAGGATGGTATGATGAGGACTGGCCAGATGACTCCTGGACTGGTTATGACTGGGAGAATGAGGCATACTATGATGAGGAGTCGTGGAATTGGCCAGAACCTGAAGGACAACAACATGATGGCAATCCATCTTTGTCAACAGCAGCAGTAGATAGTCAAGCTCAACAGAATGATGACTCACCAGGACGAGAACGTGAAGGAGGACAACAAGCTCATGAGGAGTACTTCAAGGGCAAGGGCAAGAACAACAATGAAGGCTGCTTCATTTGTGGCAGTCGTTGGCACATGGCAAGGAATTGTCCGATGTCTGAGAAGGGCAAGGGCAAGAGCTATGGTGGAAGCTATGGAAAAGGGAAAGGCTATGGTAGACCAAAAGGAAAAGGAAAATACAAAGGAAAGTCGAAAGGAAAGTTCAGGCCATGGCCCTATGGAAAGGGCAACTATGGAAAGGGCAAAAGCAAGGACAAGGGCAAAGGAAGCTCTTGGTACTAGAAAAGAAGGGAAGGCCTGGATGCATCAGACAGCATCCCTTTCGACATGCAGACGGAGAAGAACAAGGAGAGCTACTATGGCAAACCCGAGACCTTTGTGATCCACAGCTCTTCGTCGTCAGAGGAGTTGTTGTCGGCACCGAGGTCACATGCTGATGGAAGCTCCACTGAGAAGAAGTTGTCCTTTGCCTCGTTTCTTGGACAACAACCCCGTGAAGAGTACTTCTCAGTCAGAGGAGAAAGAAGGAGAGGATTGGTCATCGATCCTGGTGCAGCATCAGGATTGATTGGAACAGAGACGCTCAGAGACTTGATTGAAGAATGTGTCAAGCCTCACGGACGTCAAGGTGAGCTGAGCTATCGCTATGACAAGGTGACTCCAGTGTCTGGCATCTCCGGAGGACAAGATCAGACTTTGGGCGAAGTTAGTGTGCCGCTACTTGCCGGTGGACACAGCATCGACTTCACAGGCGAGATGATTGGTGGCCAAGGTTCTTTGTGTCCAGCACTTGTTGGAAACCCTGCACTACGACGACTGAGTGCGAAGATCTTCACAAACCACTTTGGTAATGGTGATGGTCTTCTTTGCATTGGAGATGGACGTGATGAAGAAGAACCTGAAGGAAGCCATAACTTTGCCATCAAGATGTTCCGGCTGTTGCTGACTGAGAGTGGACACTATCTACTTCCGACAGATCACCAGAACACCACGCAGGTATCATCCAGAACTCAGAAGGAGATATCCCTGTACTGTCAGAAGGTCTATCTTCAGAGTCAAGATGTTTGGAATGATGTCCGAACCCAACACTGTTTCATGGTTGACAACAGGACTGAGGAGAACAACTATGCGCGTCATGAAGAAGAACGACTCGAAGAACATGAACGGCCAGCGGAAGGTAACCGGGGTGAAGTTGAACTACATCATTGTGGAGACCTTTGTGATCATGAGAAGACTATGCCCGTGATCGAGGAGGAGAAGGATGAGATAGGAGCAGATGATACCCCAGGAGACCTTCAGCTACAAGAGAAGCAGGAGAACAACATCGTCGTTGAGTACCCTGCTGAAGTTTCACAAGATGTTTTGCACCAAGGACCAAGGCATGTATGCAGATGAAGAGCATTTTGCTCGCTACACTGGTGATGAAGTGCCTGCCAACGTGGACCACAAGAAGATGAACAAAAGATACCAAGCCATCCCTGAAGAGTTCTACAACAAGAGTGGCTTGAGGCCAATCAAGCCATCAAACTTTTGGGCTTGGTTCAACAAGGCAAAAGGGAAAGGTCTTCGTTGGCATTTCTGGGAGATCTTTTCTGGGTCAGGAAGATTGTCATTGATTCTTCTTACCGCTGGGCTTCTCATTGGCTTCCCAGTGGACTACAGGTATGGATGGAACCTGAACGACCCAAAGCATTTGCAGATGATCTACACCGCACAGCAAGAGTTCCAGCCAGAGGTGTTGCACATGGCACCAGACTGTGGACCTTGGAGTGTTTCAGGAAATCAACGTCCAGCAGAACTTCGACTACAAGACCGACTTCATGATCGGGAAGCTCTTTGCGGTGTTCAATGCATGGCTGAAGAACAGGCCAAAAGAGGAAGGATCTACAATGTCGAACAACCTCTTGGTTCGGCAATGTGGCAAGAACTTCAAGAATGCCCACTACGACTTCACAAGATCAACGGCAACAAGGCAAAGCAGAGGATTGACCAATGCATGCATGGTGCTCAAGATGAATTTGGTAATCCCATCCAGAAGGCGACGGGCTTTGGTTCAAACATGAAATGGAAGAGAACCACACTTCGATGTTCAGGTCATCAGGGCAAACCTCATTCACATCTACAAGGACAGACACAAGGGCTGGCTAGAACAGCGATGGCTGCTGTCTATCCACGTTCTATGTGTCAGAAGATGAAGGCTGATATCATTGACTACCTCAACAGAGTGAACAAGCTGAAGATGCCCTCATGGCCTACAACATTGAGGATGCACGTTGTCGAGACCTTCTATGACTGTGTCAGATGCACTTTGGGAAGGTCATGTCCAAAGGGGATTGAGCACACGTTGGTTCCTGGTGAATGTCGTTATGGAAAATGGGCTCCAGGAACAAAACCTCTGAAGAGACCATTGACTGAGAAAGACCCATTGACAATTTGGAAGGAGCAAGCACGGAAGGAGAAGCTGGATACCATCGAGTTGCAAGTCAGGTTGGAGCATACACTTGATATTCCAAGCATTCACTACTTCAAGACCATGTTGATGGAGATGGTGAACGAGACTTTGGTTTTCTTCGGCGAAGCAGTGATGCGAGGTGCAGACTACTTCCACTGGTGTGACAACCCACTGCACCTTGAACTGGCTAAGACGTTGCTGAAGGACACCATGACCGTCAAAGGCATCAGAACCGAGCTTCGACCATTCAAGAAACCTGTTGCTCAACCAGAACTTGCGGCTCGATCGTCGTACCTTCGTCTTCCGTGCATTGGCACCGTGAAGAATTGGACTTTGGGACCTTTGGAGGACACAAGAGAAATGTCATGGTCTCAGATTCATGCTGCGATAGATGTTGATGATTGGATGCTGGTTTTCTTTGGAGTTGAACCTGGAGTGGCATCACCTTCGACACCCACATCACATCATCGCCGCACTGAACAACAACCTGGCATACCACCACGAAGAGATGATACACTTGCTGTTCCAGAAGTACATGAAAGACCTGAGGAACCTCAACCTGCTTCGCTACAAGAACCCATCTATGAGGACAATCCCGAAGAAGAAGAATCCTTTGAAGTTGCTGAAAGACCTGAGATTGCACCTCTTCGACCCAACTACAATTTGAAGAAGGTGTTGGAAAAGCTTCCGAAGATCGTCGAAGATGGAGACATCGTGAAAGCCAAAACCTTGCTATGTGGACTTCATGAACGTCTTTGGCATGCTCCAATTTCAGATTTCCAGAATCTTCTTCGACGTGCAGGGCTACCATCAGAAGTCCTACGTGTTGCGGCTGAGGCAGTCAGAGAGTGTACAGTATGCAGGAAGCATGTTAGACTTCCTAACCGCCCGCAGACACGAACAGGAGGAGCTACAAGTTTTGGAGATGCACTTCAGTTGGATTTGTTTCAGTGGCAAGGTCAATGGTATCTTCTCCTGATAGATGAAGCAACGAGGTTTAAGATGTGCGATGCTGCAAAAGGACTAGAAGCAGAACCACTGATGGAGGTGCTCCTCAACAGTTGGATCTATCTTTTTGGTCCACCTTCCAGGATCATCATGGACCAACAGGTGGCACTCATGAGTCACGAGACTGGTGCAGAGTTTGAGCGTTTGGGCATCACAAGAAGTCCTCGTGGCACCACTGCTGGAAAAGGCTCAGACCAGCATACAGGCACGGGCCTTGCAGAGAGGCACGTTGGTCTCATGAAGCTCACAATGTGGAAGGTCAAAGCAGAACTGAATCGCCAAGGCATAGTTGTTGAAGACAGTGAAGTGGCAAAAGAGTCGGCCATGGCCCAGAATCTGACCATCAACTATCATGGAGCAACACCGGCCATGAGTGTGTTCGGGACACTTCCTCGGGGGTTTTATAACCCAGACAGCGAAGGCACCATGTCAGTTTCAGGAGCTCTTCAAACAGATTTGACAGTGTTTGAACGGGCTATGAGAATTCGTCAGACTGCTTTATCTCAGGTGCAACATGCCATAGCAGAAGACCGAGTGGCGAGAGCATCAAGGACCAGACCCCACCAACTTGAGGTAACTTCATTGGTGGCAGGAACGTCAGAGGTCGAGTTCTACAGAGAGGTAGAGAAGGATCCAGGATGGCGTGGACCCGCACTTTTGTTGAGGCTGGACTCCTATGATGGCACAGCAGTGATCCAGTATCAAGGTAGACCTTACCTAGTTAGCCTTCGCCACATCAGGGAGTACAAGGGCATCTACCACGTCAATATTCCAACGATCGATGTGGAGTCAGCTATTCTTCGGCTGATGAAGTATGTTGAGGGCTTGGTGGACTACAAGGTCTACATGTATGGATGGGTCTTCCGCAAGAATGGCAAGTGGCATATGGTACCAAAGGAATCACCACAAACCAAGGAGATCTTGGATCGAGCTCGACTGGTATCTTCTTCTATCACCAAGAAGGACTTGCATGGCATCATGGTTGGAAAGTCTTTGAGATCTTTCAAGCCTCCTGCCAACACAACTGGCACTTTGGTGACGTGGATCCTTGGAGGAAAAGAATATGCAGTACAAGAACATCACAGTGCTAACCACTTGAAGATGAAAAAAATTAGCAACTACATCCAAGAGCAACTCTGCATGATCTACTTCTTCTACTACAACCTTCAAGCACCAGAAGAAGGAGAAGGACCACCAATACCAGTCATCAAGAAGATGGAAGGAGGTGATGGAGATCAATCTACGACAACCATGGATGTCGACCCAGCTAACAACAAGCGACCTGGTCCAGAGACAAGGACTGTTGTCATTGCACCTGAGAGGAAGAAGGCTCGACACACCTACTATGAGATGATCACCAAGAACAAGAACGACTACATGATTTCGTTCCACTACTACCAGAACAAGAAGAAGATCATCGACTCTGGATTTCCAGAACAATGGCTCACCGACTACCGGTTGGCTACTCAGAACACCCTCAATGCGATGATGCAACAACATGATCAAGAACGACGTCAGCTCCCGATTCTGTTCAACATCTACTACAAGGTCAGTTCCCCAGCTCTTTGTTGCTTGAGGACCGCTAACATCTACAAGGTGGACACGGACACTGACAATGTAGAAGAACATGATCTAACACCAGAACTTTGGAACTTGGTTGAGGAAGCAGATGAGTCTGAGATCAAGCAGTTCGTCGATGAGAAGGCATTCAAGAAACTTCACAAGGAGGAAATTAGCTCTGAGATGATTGTGATTGACGCGCGGTGGGTACGCAAATGGAAACGGTACCCCGACAAAAGCATTCGCATGAAGAGCAGGTTATGCGCTAGAGGATGCCTAGACGAACAGAAACAGGAGTTGACAACCCGTTCCACAACGGCTACCCGTCTCTCACAGAGAATGATCGTGTCGACGTCGGCGAGGTTGGACTTCGACCTCGAAAGCCTCGATATCTCAGGCGCTTTTCTGAAGGGTCTATCATCCAACGAGCCTTGAAGAAGAAAGGAATCTATGCCCCACACCGAGCTGTTGTCATTTTCCCACCAGCAAACGTGTGGCGTCATTTGGGGAAATTTGCCAGTGAGTTCGCCATCAAGGAGTACCAGGTTCCAGACTATGGATTGCTATGCAACAAACCAGTGTATGGACTGAATGATGCACCATTGGCGTGGCAACTTAGTCTTGGAGAACATCTGGAATCTACTGGTGGTGTGGCCTCAAAGATGGACGAGAACTTTCATGTGTGGAAAGATGACCGCGGAAAGATCTACGGCATGCTTACTTCACATGTGGATGATCTCGCTATCTGTGGAAGCAAGAAGTTCCTTGATGAGATGAATGATGGTTTCGTCAAGAGGTTCAAGAAGGTGTCCCGGCAAACTTTGCCTTTTGACCACTGTGGAGCAGAATATTCGAGGGCACCAGAAGGCTTCATGATCACCCAGAAAGCATTCACCGAGAGGATGAAGCCAGCTGCTGTACCAGCTGGAAAGAAGGATGATGAACGTCTGACATCTGAGGAGGTGACGGACTTCAGATCTATCTTGGGAGCTTTGCTGTGGCTCACTTCAACGAGGCTCGACCTGGTGGCTGAAGTCTCACTACTTCAAAGTAGGGTCACTGTTGCAGAAGTTCGTGACATCAAGCAGGCCAACAATGTTCTGGATAAGGCTGTCAAGTACAAGGAGAATGGCTTGCACTATCGGAAGTTCAAGACACCACACCAAAGGATTGTTGTGGTACATGATGCGAGCTCGGCAAGCAAAGGAAGGACTTATGCACAAGAAGGCGTTTTGGTCTTCATGGCAGATGACAACTTCAAGAACTACCAGATCAATCATGAGATGATTTGCACCGATGAGACTGTCAAGATGCATGGAGGAGTGATGCACTTGCTGATGGCCTACGGTGCGAAGGCAAAGAGGGTGAGTTACTCCACGAGCCATGGTGAAACATTGGCAATGGTTGGAGGAATTGAGACAGGAACGCTTTGCATGATCAGAATGGCAGAAATCTACCATGAGGAGAAGAGGCCAACCATAAAGCAGATGGTTGAGATACAGGAGAATGGACATCCTGAACTTCCAGTAGATTGTTATGGTGACTGCAGAGATCTATACGAACTTTGCACTGGAAGTCGTACCCTTCCACAGGACAAGACACAGAGACTGTATGTTTTGTCAATCAAAGAATCACGTTTGACAGGACGAGTCAGAATGATCTCACTTGTTCCCACAGAATGCATGACTGCTGACAGTTTGACAAAGGCGATGATCAGCCCTTGCATGATGCATCTTCTCACAACCGGCATCGTGGAATTCTGGAATGAGGAAAAGCACCCTGTGGTTTCAAGAGTGGTTCCAACCGTAGCAGAACTTACGGAGGATGACCTCTACAAGGATGACGAGACCTTCGTTCGGGACATCAAGAATGATAAAAGGGATGTCATGTACACCCACTCTGCAGTGCTCTTTGGACTTTGTGGCACTACATCCATGAGTATGACACGGGTGGCACTGTTCCTTGGTTTAGCCTCCCGAGCCATGGCGGCTGCTGGAGAAGTACCACATCAAGAAGACAACACGGCAATGTATGTCATGATGGTGATCACTGGACTTGCGGTGGTCGGCATTCAACAATTGATGAGCCGATGTGCAGCATGGACGACAAGAAGAGGGGTTGAACAGAGCATTCCGAAGACACCTACGGAAGCACCAACAGAAAGACGATCGGCACCACCTACACCAATGGATGTGGATCAAGGTCGTCTAGACTATGATGAATATACACCTGGAGGTGAATCTGGGTCAGGAATCTGGAGAGACAAACCAGCTTCCTTGACAATGGTGGATGTATCAATGAAGCTCGATGACATCAAGCGATGGATGCAGGATGAAGTCGAGCACTACAAGGCAGAGAACAAGTTGCTTCGGGAAAGTAACATGAAGCTCAAGAATGATATCAATCAGAGATCGCAGAACCAGAGCAGTTTGGAAGCATCGCTCAACAAGTCGATCAAGAATGAAGAGAAGTTGAGAGACACGCTTCTGGAGAAGGAAGACGAGATTGCCAGACTGCAGGTGAACATCCGTGGTTTGGAAGGCCAGTCAGCCCACAGTTTGACGGCCCAGCAAGCGAAGGTAGCTCGAATTGCAGAGCTGGAGAACCAGAATCGAGAGCTCAGAAGCCATGCTCTTGGTCAGGTTCCGGTGAAGAAAATTCCTGAAAGGATCATAGTCTCCCGAACCGGTGACAGATACCATGCAGAAGGCTGTCGACATGCCAGGGGCAGCAATGGTAGAATTTTAACTCCGTGTAGAGACTGCCTGTGAACGACCACACGAAAGGCAACCGGAGTGAAGTTTTCATGTGCAGTATCACCACTACATGTATAGATAATTACCAGATGATTTGCAGGCGCCTTGGGTCAAGTGAAAACAAGTGTTTTCATATTCTTGTATATCTCGCGTCTTTGTCTTCCAAAATATTGCCTCAGGTCCAGCCTGCAAGCGAGTACCCAGACAATCGGCCTTGCAGCAGGAGGGAACCCAGGGAATCGTACCTTGAAAATGTTGGAAAGTTAAAGATTTCAACGTATAAGTATGACAATAGTATGACAATAGTATGACAATAGTATGACAAGTATAATTGTATAATGTACAAAGAGACAAGAGAATGGAATTGACAGCATTGGCCACAAAGTGCAACTCGTTGTTTTTTCATTTCATGGGGTGAGGCCAATCAGTGAATTTCTCTTGTGTGAAGCCCTCAGAGTTTCCAGCTATCATTGGTGCCGAAGCTCACAGACTCTAAATTTACCGAATCTTACGGGTTTGAAAATGTCCTAACGCTTGATGACTTAAAGAATAGGTATCCAGGTATCGTGGGTATCGTGTACACTCGAGTCTACTTAAAGTATGGCGTGACGTCATGGACGCCTCGAGGCTTCTGCCTGTACTACGAGTTCTTCGGTTTTCTTGGCCCGAAATTGCTCCACAGGCACCAAGCTCCCAAGCTCCAAGCCGCGAGATTTGGTGAAGATTTCTTCGTAACGAAAAAGTGGACGCAGGCTATTTGGGACCCAAAACACCAACAACTCATTTGGCTGGAGCCTCAAAACAAGGCATACAGCGGCACGGCATACAGCGGCCACTTCCAACATATTTCCCTCGACAAAAACAGCTTCAACGAGTTCATTTCTGCGAGGTTGCAACCAGTGGAAACCTTTGGTCTGCTGTACTCCAGGCATGAATCAACGAATCAAGGAATCAACGGCGACAAATGTGTCAACACAACTTTTCAGCGAGGCTGACGCACTGATCAGCGGGTTTCGCTATCAGATGTGTGCATTGCTTAGTCAGATACGTTCAAGAGAAGCAAAGCAAGATGGCAAGATACTGGATAGTATGCAAACATGCAAGCATTTGTTTTCCAAATTCACACATTTATTGTGTCATTTGAGGTATAGACATGGATGGCACTGGAACATTGCAGACCGGCCCCTCTCAAGTGGTGGCCAGGGACCAAGAAGTGTTCTCTAGATTGGGTTTGGAAAGTCTGTTCACATTCCTCAATCCTCAGATTTTTGATGTCGTGAAAGTGATCTTTGACTTCTCAGGTCTATGTATCAGGTGTCTCCCGTGTATTTCCCAACTTCTTGACGGACGGTGAACAGCAAGTGCTTTTGGAGTGCGGCCAGGACGGCAGCAATGCAGCAATGTTTCGTTAAATCTAGGGTTGTTTAGGTGGAATGGATGAATTCGTCCTTGACATGTGTCTGAATCTTGAGGACATGACTTGCAGATCCTCTCGTGTGCGTTGGGTGCCCAAGTTTTGCACCGAGTTTGCATCTTGGATGCTCAACCCACGCCAGCCATCTCGCCCTTGAAGCTATCAGAAATTCTCTATGATATATAGATGCATGCATCAAAGATGAATGTGATTTTCACAATATATATATATACATTATATAGATGCATACAATAATGTTCAACCTGAAAGTTTGCTAAGGACTGGTCCGTGGCTCATGCAACTCAAACACCAGCGATGCAAGTGAGTGGCACTCAATCACACAAGGCTCAGAGAATGACAATTCCATCCCTAGCTGCTCGGAGTTTTGTAGCATCCCTCCATTGGATACTGTGCTACATGATTGGGATGCATCTATCATCACTTATCTCGAATCTCGACGAAATGATGGATCAATCACATGGACAGGTGTCAATGGGAGCTTTTTGAGTATCTCAACCGATGGCCTTATGGTGCCGCTCTCGGTTGACTTTGTGACTTTGTCCATCAACCTTGTGGAAAATCCGAAAAGGCAGGTGGCCACTATGTGCTATGCATTGAAATGGAACCGGACAGTGCCTGACCCAGAAAACGTTTTGGATGTTGATGTGCATTGTCACATTGTACGTGATGCAGTGATGTAATGGTTTTGGTGCCATGATCACTTCCGATTCTTATACCTTTTGAACGTTTGCCACTTGGTTTTGCTGACCCGTGGAGAAATCAACCTTGGTCTGTCAAGGTGCGAGTTTTTTGGCCAACGAAACACTGGTGACACAGCTGCATCTTGAATTTGTGGCCAACTTCTTTATCTTCGTTTTTTGATTTTTTTGTCACATGTTGAGTTTGTTGAGAAAGGACAAACATTTCAGGATGTGGGCGATTCAGGCTTCACTTTGTTTGCTGGAGCCTTATGGGCAACTTTGTTTCACATGTTCTCCAGGCCAAGGTAGATGGTTTGTGCGTTGAAGAAATTTAAGTATAAATTCTCTAGACCAACGGTCACAACATTGACTATTGGAGATTACAGATTTGGAATTGAATGATAATGATAATGATATATATGATATATGATAGTTTAGTCATTGTTTAATCATATCAGTATCCGATTTTCACTGGCTTCTGGAGTTTGGCCAGGCCGTCTCACGTTTCACATTTCTGAAATTGCATCGAGGTTTCACCCTTGCAGGACTTTGCGTCAGGATCCTAACATCTTCATGTGATCGAAATCTTGGAATCTTGCGAGTTCACTTCGATGTTAAGGCCACAGGTTCTGCTTTCCGGTCAGAAACAGGCCGGATTTGCGACTGGTACAGTTACTTGTATACTATTGTATACTCGTTGGTATCAGAGTGTAGATATATTTACAGGTCCCTTAGCCATTGCAACCGCACTCCAAAATGCTCTTTCAGGTCTTAACATTGAATTGTTCCAGCTCAGCAAACTGTACTTCCAAGCTCCTTGACGCGACGATTTTGAATTCATGTCGTAGAGATTATAACATGCAAAAATGAATCCACGACACAGGACAAGATTTATGTATTTTCCGGCTCATGTTTGAGATCTTTGAGATGTATTTTATTATTGTATATTCTATCTATATCTATATCTATATATATATACATATATTGTATGTTGAGATGTTTTCCTTTTTTTTGGTTATCACACTTCTCACACTTCACAGTTCTCCTTGTTCTCCCTGAGTCGTGTATGCATAGCTGATTTGAGGACCCAGGGCTTCCTGAGTGAAAATTGTGGATTTGGTGGACCATTGGCATCCGAAATCACGGCATTTGGTGGGATGCTCAGTTTTTGATCGAATTTGAAACACAGTTTTTAGTCTTCAACTTCGACAGGTACAGCTGCTGCGGAGTTACAAGATGACACCACGGCTTCGTTCTCAGAAAAAAGACATGCAGAAAAATCCAAAAAAAAAAACACAACTTTGGATGAAGATGGTCAAGCATTCTAACTCCACGTGGCCATCAAAGATCCAAGCTTTTGTTTTTATAAACTCTTCAGAAAATAAGTTGGGCACACTCCATGTGGTTGAGCTGTTTTCCAGCATTTCTGTAGATTTACAGGCACAGTGGCAGCTGCAACTGGATACATCCGCGCTTGTTCCAGGACATGACGGCCAGTCAATGTCATTGGTGTTGAATGTGTGTTACAATTCTGCTTTACGGGCGCTGCAAGTTTTTTTTTCACTTTCGTTTTTTGTTTGCACCCGTTTTGCACCCCTTTTGCCTATTTGAGACCCGCTTTGTTATTGTGTTGTCAGACTTGGATTCAGGACAACATTACAAGCTTTGCCTGGACATGGATGGTGTCAACACTGCTTTGTTACCAGGGCAGCACTCAACTCAGGAACTCCGAAGTGAATTTTGTTTCTTTCAATACTTGAAATTCAAAGTGTTTTTTCCCAAGATCGTGTTTTTCTTCTGAAAATTGTTTTTTTCCACAATTCTCACATTTTTCAATCATGCCTTTCTCACCAACTTTGCTCTAAAAGATGAAGCCGGACATGCTGAAGTGTACAAGCTGTGCAAGATGTGCAAGTGCCAAAAAAGGTCATCAGCTACCCAGATATTCATCTCTCCAGTGGTGCTTTTCTTAGTGATTTGCAGCAGATTCAAAGCAGCTTTGTAGATTGTGTGGTTGTCTTTTTTGGGAAAGGTGCCAGCAGCAGTCCAAACGGTGAAGATCATCCAGGCCTTTAAAGAAATATGATCATAGTATCATAGTCATAGAGCTTCATAGTCCAACAATTTGTAAAGTTTCCCAACCGACTGAGTACAGAACTTCTCAGCGCACATTTGTTTTGTCGATACAGCCGTTCAGCGCAAGTGTCAGAAAGAGTTGTGTTGACAGGATCAGAGCATTGCCATGCATCGCACTTAGTTCCTGGAAGTATGTCTCGGGAAAACCAGAAATCCCTGGACCATTGAACAACAGATCACCATACGCGCAGGGACTAGCATGTGTGCTTCGGGTGATATATTTTACCTGTAAACATTGGCTAAGGCCCCTCCCTAGCTGAAAGTAGCAACAAGAACCTGTAAGACCCTTCAACGGACGAAAAGCAGAACTGCATGCTTCCACGACTTTTTGAAATCGCTCCATAAGTGGTTTGTGGAGAGGTACACGAATGTTTGCTCGTTGCCAATGGTTGTCGTGAGGAGTTTGTGGGAAAAAAATGCCAAATCCAAAGTCAGGGCATTGGGGCATTGTATGTGGACCATTACGGCCTTCTGCCTTTGCACAAGGTCGTCACAGCACACACGTGATGTAGATGTGGGATCAGAAACAGAGAAAAATCGCTACGCAAACATCCTGTCACTACTATTCGCAATCTGTATCCACGTCACCCACGTCCCCTTTTCTGCATTCTCGCAGAGCACATTCAAGAGCAAGCAGAAAATCGCCAAGACAATCCGAGCATTCCGTATGATTCTGTTCCATACAATACTTGGATACCTCAGCGTTGTTTGACTACCATCTCAGAGCAAAAAAGAATCAGAATCACTCTTTGACAAAAAAACATTTCAAGAACAAATACACACAATTCTGCTTGGTGAATGAGAATTGTGACCAAAGTTCCGTTCGATTAAGGCAATGCGTCCCCGGGGCAGCTTGTTCCACTGCCTCTGTGCCCAGCTCAAATTGCTTAAATTTCAAGTCGCATATGAGAGTTACTCCGTTTGAAAAGTTGCGGTGTTGGACAGCATGGCCTACGCATGGCGTACGTATGGCGTACGCATGGCGTACGGCGTACGCTGGACACAGGTCTGGTATTTGACGAACGGTTCTTGTGGAGAACCCTTGCATGCGTCCTTGCATACTCAGCCGATGTCATCGGTCCAGGCCGAATTGCGTCTTTGAGTCAAACACCTCCGTCTTTTTCAGTCAAATCTTTGGCACTTTTTGGGCCTTCCAGGCCTTTGGGCACTTGGCTGGTGGTCAGGCCATGTTGGGACGTGGCTCAAACGTGGCTCCAAGATGTGGCTGACGACATGTATGTATACTCCATATAGACCTGAACACACATATCCCATCATATCTCTGTCATCCCACATCCCTGACTTGTTTTGATCTCCAGGGATATATTTGGATGGCCAAGTTCAATGGTCAACAACTTGAAGCAGGCGGTGGCGGTGGAGATTCAACGAGTTGCCGAGTTGGAGATCGGGAAAACGGGGATAGACTTCAGATTAATGTAAGACAGACAGTCGACAGTGATTGATGTTGTATGATGTTATAGAATGTTACTATACTATAGGTACTATACGTATACATCAGTGCAAATGAATCTTCCTTAGATTTCTGAAGCGACAGAGGCCCCGGATGTAGCAACCCACAAATCAAATCTGCAAATCTTGCATTCCATGACTTTCCATGACTTTCCAGGCGTCCATTATCGAGTTTGTTTAGATCTTGATGGTGCTGGGCCTTTCTGGCCTGGTGACACCGGTCTTGAGGTGCGCTATTCCATCTCCCTGTCTCTGTCTAAGGTGAAAGGAAATAAGCTTAGAAAGAAAAAAGAAAAGGAATGTAAATACAAATTTAATAAATATAATAAATATAATAAATATAATAAATAGATACAAATGATACAAATGATACATGAATATACATAAACACTTGGATAAGACCACATCACATGGACATGAGTGATGGAGTCCATCGAAGTTATTCGTTGAGGTGGAAACCAGTGAGTTAGCAGTTCTGACTCTTGCAGTTTTGCAGGTTTATGCCTGCGGCATTCTATCTTTGGCACCTGCACAGATTCTGATTTCCAGCATGGAGACACTGGAATTGACGTCATGGACTTACACATGGATTTCTAGTGGGATTCCTTGGAGGTTTGGCATCACATTGAAATTCATTTCACCGTTTGGCATAGCATATACTGAAGTATTTATGCGTACAAACATGTATATGTACGTCTATACTGTGATTGTTGTTGATTGGCCTGGCTGTTCTTTGATGATTTTTGTATGTGCATATGTATAATGTGGATGTTGATTGCAGGTGTGCAGCTGGTGGATGTCCTTCTGGGGCAATGGTTTGGTTGGTGTGGACCCTTGGGGGGCACTGAACACCAAGGGTCGCAGGGTCGCATCAAGCTTGAAGGAAAGTCACTCCACTCCGGTCATAACATAGCCAAAAGGAGATCAAAAGATTCAACTTGTTCGGATTCGTGAAGGCGAGTGAATGCGACAGTCCACTGACATCAAATCAGCCTTTGGTTTGGATCTGAGAATTTGAACAAACCAACATTTCACTGAAATCAATTGTGTTTGTGTGAAAAAAATCTCGAAACTTGGATTTGTTTCCTCTGAGAACTGTGTTTCTCATGGGATTTCATTGCTTCAAGGTGACGGCAGGAACAGCAACCTCCGCCTCCGTAGTCTTCGAGACCACATTCCTCCCAGCCTGTGGCCCCAAGAAAATAGCGAGTTGGACGTTGTCGTCACGTTGTCGTTGTTGCACATGTCCTGACATATCTTATGGACGGTATGTTTTCGGAAGGCTGGACGGCTTGAGCTTTGCAGTGATTTGGATGGAGCTGGAGCATTGCGATTGGGTGAAGGGTCCCAGGGACTCAAGGACATCGCAAAGATTTCCTTGGAAATTTCCTTCAAGATCCCGAGATTTTGGGATTTCTGATCTTTGAGGCAGCACCGGGCTCTACGTCTACATCTCGAGCATACTGGCTGTAAACGATCCCTGGATGCAAACGTGGGTCAGGACCTCAGAAAGTCGCATTGACTCACCATGTCTGCATGCTTTAAGAAATATTTCCAGCCAAGAGATTTCGTTTCTTTCATTTCTTGGGAACAATTCGAGACAAAATGCTTGGCAATTAGCCTTCGTGAGACTTTAACACAGCGCGACCAGACACCATTTCTCATATTTCTCCAGAAAGTGTCGCTACCTTCAAAGGTGGGTCGCCTGGTAGTAGACTGTGCCACTTCAGCATGCAATGGTGGAGAGGCAGAGCATTATTTCCATGATTTTTGTTTCGCACTTCGCACTTCTGGGACTTTCGAACTTTTTGGCTAAAAGATGTTTGAAAGGCCTTCTTGGCTCTGGATTGTGCAAGTCAGCAGGCGAGAACGCAGTTTCAGTAGTCTCAGTATGTCATATATGTCTTTTTCAAAAATTGAATTCCAGGCGATTCAAACACCAGCTGCCCAGCTGCAAGCTGCCGACTCGGAGGCACGAAATGGTAGCGCCTGCATGACTCCCTTCGACTTTGTTTGTTTAATCTTCATAAAGAGAGCTGAGAGCGGGGCAGGTTAACGTGATTAGATGTGATTAGATGACTTGTCTTATCTTTTCTTATCTGTCCTTTTTTGTTGTGCCTTCACATGTCACGGGATAATATCCACCTGCCGCATCAAAAAGTTTTTTGTTCTTCTCTTGTTGCATTGCTTCGCTTTAGACCATCGACTCACAGAAACAGAGTCACTGAACTTCATTTGTGATTTGCTTAGGATGAGGAAGCATACACAGGTGAGAGAAAAGAACTTGCCATGCTCTGAGTCACGACATGACAGAGGGCAACAAGACAACGAGACGAGCAAAATGAAAGCGAGATGCTGAGGTTCTTGATTTACAACGACTTATTCCTGGAGTTCACTACAGGCGCCGCTGTTGCCGGATTTGTTTCGAATGTGTTCTCGCCATTTCTTCTTTGGCAAGGCTTTGCACCGATGTGGACGGATCAGGCGGTGCCCAGCATGCCGTGCATAGCTGCGAAGCTTCTCAATGTTTTTTTGTTACAAAAATTACTTCCCATTGAAATACCTACGACGTACATTAAATACGAAGATTTTGATTCTTCATTGCATGCAGGTCCAATGACTGCCTTCTATTCAGGCTTCAAGGTCTTTGTCACAAGTCTTCGCTTCATCCTTAACCTGTGACATGTGTGACTGTCTTGTGAAGCACTGCAAATTATGTTTGTAAATTATGCATTCACATGAGTTTCACACCTATGATCAATGTGTATGAATAAATGTCCACGCAAAGAGTGGCGGTTGTCGCCTAACTGGAAAGTTTGTCAAGGTCAGGCTACACCATATCTCGTTCTGAAGCGTCAGGTCTGGGAAGTGCTACAAAATTATCAAAAAGCCAACAAAAGAACCATCTCGGTGCTGAAAAATGATGAAAGTGATGAGTCCTTATTGCTCTTTCTTCGTTTATTCATCGAGTCGAGTCCAAATTGTTAGGCAGAGCAGCAAGTGCTCCTGGATTGTGATCCGAGCGGTTGTCCTCCAGACACTGCAGAGGCAAGATCGCAGATGTATGTATGTATATGTATATATATATATATATAGATTATGCATGGTGTGCATTTTCATGTTGCAACTCGAACTGCGAATATATGATGGTGCAGAAATTGGAAGAAACTGGAAGAAACGGCTGTAACTCTTAAATTTTTTATGATTTCTCAGCTTTGCGTTTGCAGGCGTTTGCTGCAGAGAATTGCAGCACTACTCCCACTCCCCTAAGTTCGAGGCATGATGCCAGCCACGAGTACAAAGACGACACATCGAGAGGATGTCTCGATCTCCAAAACTTTTGCGTACTGCGAAGGCTTTCTCCAAGTGGTGCAAATCGCATTGCCACCGTTGATGCCAGTACATTGAGCTCCAGGTACACATTTGAATCATTTGACACTGACATGTTGCAAAACAGAGACAGTGATAGACAGTGCAGATTACGGATAAAAATAGCGGACTACACAGCAGAGGGGAGGCTCTGCGAATGAGTTGATCTCTTTTTCATTTGCAAATTCTAGAGATCAACACATCGCCGCATCGCCCAAAGTTCATCAATCAAAGTCCTAGTTTTGCCTAGGGTTGATGCTTTGCAGGTGGTACCATCTATGCATAGATGTGGATGGCCAGGTTGGATAGTGACTGGTGAGTTGCAGAGAAGGGTTGTGACCGTGACCCTCCTAGGATGGTCTAACTGGTCTCGCAAACCTTGCATTGAGATGCTGCAACTGAACCAAGCATGTCACTGAGTTTAGCGTTGTGCTTCAGACAGGCATCGTCTGGATTGCACGCTGGCCCTGTTGGGAACCTCTTTGTGAGTCCTATTAGCGGCAAACTTAGGAAAACTTGCACAGATTTGAAAGAGTCTCATAATCAAACCAGAGATGGAGAGCATTTTGAAATGAAACAAATGACATACCATTGGACCATTGGCAGTTTGGCCGTGCAATTTGGCCATGGTTCGATATGGTTCGACTGGTTAGATCCGGTGGCAGTAAGCCGACATCAAGGTCAGATTTCACCACTCACCTTGACTGCTCGAGACTAAGAACGGGTTTTTGCATGGTTTTGCCATCTTTCATGTGAGATTATGAGATTAAAATGATTATGAGATGAGCATCAATGAGCCAATGGGCCTTTTTTTTCGCAGGAAAATACCACAATACCACACCCTTCTTTGCACAGGTAGACTCTGTACATACTTTGGAGATTGTGTGTAGCACATGCACTGCAGAGACACACGTTCAGCTCTCAGATTAACTTGAAATCAACTTGAACCATGGAAATGAAATTCAGACGTATTTGCACGTGCAAATTCATGGAATGCCGTGAATGCCGCGAATGCAGTTGCATTCGTGTCGACTCCAAGGTGTTCCTCTCGTCAACATGTTCACTTCAAAATGTCAACTCCTCAGATCCTTCTGCAAAATCTGCAAACTGCTCACGAAAAACCTGAATTTGAGGCATCCAACAGCACTGCATTATTTGCTTCCGGCAATGCATGGGCTGCAATGTCCATCTCTCAGCATTTGGAGATTTGGAAAATGTCTCTTGTAGCTGCCCACGAAGTAAAACGAACTCTACAAAGCTGTAAAAAGCTGTAGTTTTTTCCATGCAGTGAATGCTCACCGAGGTTGAAAACGGACACGGAACCAGGTTTCTATCAACTTTGCGCAACTCAGCAAACATTTTGTTAACAACAAAACGCCTTCCATGATTTTTAATGTGAATTTCTGGCTAAGGTGATTCTGAAGATGGAGAATGTCACTGATGTCACTGGACCATCCGGTGAGGCCATTTACTTGGCACCTGATGTAACTTTGGAGGAGGCGAGGCATGGGTTTGAAAACGGGATGTTTTAGGGAATGCCCACATGTCTTTACAGCCGAAAACATAATCTCATTGGAATATGCTACTTTCCTTTGATCGAAGATGACTGCCAGGAAGCAATCCTGCAGCAATTGCAGCTTATCAGCCAGAATCTTGAGTGAAGCTATGGAAAGTGAATGTAGAAACGGTGCCAAAGACAATCATGACAAGTTAGATTGCGAATGATTGCGAATCGAAAGTTTCAGATGTCTTCGTGTTTGGGGTGCAAAGGTTTGAAGTGCAAAAGCGCTTGTGCTGCTTTGACACAAGTGACCTTGGCCACAGCATGCTCACAGTGGGACACCATGCAGCAGGTGCGCGTGCGCGTGCACAATCGTAGTCAAGTATGATTCAGTATGATCACATGGACTGCCTAACGCCGACTTTCGGGCCTAACGCCTTGACTTTCCTGACCTTCCTTAGGTGCCCGTCCTCTCCAGCATCATTTCTTCTCCTGCCGCACCCGTTACAAACAGTGGAGGTGCCTACAAGTCATTGCTGTGAGAGATATATGATATATGATCATGTATGCCACACGCAACATGATGGTTGGCAAGGGTTGTCATTTGTAAGATCAAAAGTCCTCCTATGATCTTTCTTGTTGCCGGTCTCGTGGTTTGTTTCTTCCCGAATGTGGAAGGATTTGTTTTGTTTTTTTTCTATTTTGCTTTGGATCCTCCTTTCTCATTGAAACTTTACAACCTTCATGAAACGACTTGAACTCACAGACTTCGTTCAGGATTGTTCATTGCCAATGTGGACGCTTCCACACTCCCAGCTGGACGACATGCTAGTTTGTGCATCGTGCAGGACTTTCACATTCTGCTATTTTCATGTATGTTTGTTTTCGTTTATGGATTCGTGTAACAACTTTTTGCACCACGATACCATGTTCGAAGCCTTTGGGTGAGCTTTAGACCTCATGGAAATCTGGAGTTGATACTTGTGCAGCTGTGACTTCACCAAATATCTCCTAGAAACACAAGGACGGTGTAATGGGCGATAGCGGATTGTTGTAACCTTAAAGCCACAAAAAAAGCTGTGCAACAAAAGAACAAAGGATCAAATGGATCAAAGGATCATCAAAGGGTCATAAGTTTTGATCCTTTTCAGATCACCGTCAGTGGGCGATGTCTGAGGTTTCTTTTCATATCGCCAGTGAGTGCAATCTCCACGTCTGTGATTTTCAATGACTCTTGGCTCTGAATTCCAAAAGAACAGAAAGAAACGAAGAAAGAAATATTTTTGCACGCTACGAAGCTACGAAGCTACGCACGTTTTGTGTTGAGCAAGCTGAGGCTCCATCCCAAGCGCTTCGCTTGAATTGCACCAGTTGCAGTACCAGTTCAGAGGTCGTCAGATGGTGATCACATCGGTATGACTCATATGACAGTATGACCATGTCAGCCATGAAGTTGGAAGGTCTACCTGGCCCTCAACTGCACTGTGAATGCCTCCAGTGCCACCAACAGGACGGGAGAGCCTCAGAAATGTATATATATATATATATATTTATATATTCTTTTTTTTAATATTTATACATATGCACAGGGTATATACAAATATCAATGATTTAAATGATATGTATATAAATACATATATATGTTAGAATTCAACCGGTCTTTACCTCAACATTGTGATCAAGGCCTTGAGCCTTAGAACAACTTGAGCCTTTCCAAGTTCAACATACAAAAAGTGCGCGTTTACAACAGGCTGCAACTTTTCATGGTAGCGGAGCACAACAACAACTAACCTGGAAACATTCAGGGATAGCTCAACAACAGACAGAGCTACT
>DF240685.1:72412-106029 GCA_000507305.1 Breviolum minutum Mf 1.05b.01 | reverse complement strand
CCATTTTTATGACCAGCTGGCATAAGACCGGCGCTCATCCATTTTTATGACAAGCTGGCATAAGACCGGCGCTCATCCATTTTACATAGGTATGTATATACACATATACACACATATATATGTACATAAATATACTTCTCAGAAGGAATGTTTACTTATTTTTACGTGTCGTCCTTTGTTGCGCAAAGATGTCATGATTTGGATCATATCTGCTGCATCTGGGGAAGAACTGACGGTCCTTGATGAAGATGATGTTGCTGCGATGGTGGCATCCAAAGGCAATACCATCGGAGCGCTGAAGCAAAGACTTGCCACGACTTTGGGAAAAACGAGATTTCAGCAACGTATCTTTGGGGATGATGCAGATAGTGATTCCCATGCACTGGAGGATGATGAGATTTTGACTCCTCCGGTGACTTGCTCCGGTTTTTCTTTTAATAAGTTTTGTGTTTTGGGGAATATGTTTTGTTTAGTTAATTTCAAATGATCTCAACCTCTTTTTCTGATACGTGTATGAGTTAAACTCCTGCAGTCCCCTACTTCACTTTGCACCCCCCGCAACCCCCACGTGCATCATACGTCATCACACCGTAATGACATAAGAACTCATTGATACATTGAATTTCAAGTCGGAATCTATCAAGCAGTTTCACTCATTAACATCTCCAATCTCAAATGCCCTTTACTGGTTTCGTGTTGAGAAAGTGCTTGGTAGAGGACTCCAGTACTGCAAGTGTATGATACTAATGTGTAGACGTAAAAACCCTCCCCAATTCTGTGATCATTCTTCCAATTTCCACATCATTTTCCTTCACCCCAATTTGGAAACATTAAACCAAGAAAACCACGAGGTTCGAATGCGTTTGTTGATCCTGAATTTCAGCCCACCGGAGCCCTTTGAAAGCACGGCTTTTCTGGCTGCCTGTAGTGGAAATCGTGTGGATGAACTCGAGACACTTGGCACCAAAAAAGACTTTCATTGGGAATGAGATTTCCCCTTCCCAGGATGGGCTTCAACGCTTTTATTTTTTTTATTTTTTTTTTGGGGGGGGGGGGCTAGTATTAGGGATCTGGAGCTTTGTTTCATTTTTTCTTCCGTGGAGGGGATATATCCAAAGGTAGAAGAACTAGTTTGTATGATTTCTGGATAAAACGACCTTTGAAAGTGAGTTCATTAGATTTGATAGTTTTGCTGACAGGATTTTTGTCCAAGAGAATTCTCTCAAGAATTGAGGTAATGAATTGAAAAGGGATGTTTTGAAAATTGGATCCAGATTTTCCTTTCCAAGCAACATAGCCTTTGCCAGGAAGCTTTTCAGGTAAGTGTGGGATATGGTAGTTCCCTGTAGGATATCCTCTTGCTGCTTATGGGTTGACATAAAAAACATCTCAAGGGTGGAAAAAATAATGGACGAAGGGATGGTGGTTTTTTGCTTCTTTGGATTCACTAGGCCCAAAAAAGGCTACCGTGGTTGGCTACTGTAGTTGGATTTCGTAAAAGCTCGGGGGGAGATGCTGGCCGTTCTTTTTGAGTCCTCCCACAATAGCACTTGGTGGCTTGTCACGTCCTGTTGTGTAGATACCAAAAAATGCATGGACTTCAGCTTGAGGTGCTTCGAAGCTTTGAACAAAATGATGACTAAAATGCAGTGAGTATATTTACCAAGCTTACATCAAGAGCCATTTTAATCCTCAAGATTTCTCCATGATCTCCACCACCTGCAGGAGAATTCTGTTGCATCCCATGGATCCCAATGTTGTGGATGGAGAGGGTCGTGGAGCTATTCACTTTGCTGCGAGTTGTGGAATCTCAAACGGCAAAAAAAAGAAGAAGTGCAAAACGCAACATTAGTGGATGATCACCCAAAAGATGTTGATAAAAATCCCGCAAAAAATCCAGTATTGTTGGAGACTTGTTGATATGCTTTGACCAAAAGATTTGAAAAAATCTGGTTGCCCTTCAATCAATTTGCGAATTTGTTGCCAGAAATCTGGATCCACGTTGGAATTTTCATCTTGCCAAACTGATTCCATCCAGGATATGTCCAATGCTTGCGTTTGCTCTTAGAGGCCAAGGCCAACTCTGACCTCGCCATGACCAATGGTGGCACCACACCCTTGCATTGTGCGGCGGAACATGGGCAACATGTCGTGGTGCGCATTCTACTGAAGGATGGTAGCTTTGATGAACGGTAGACGTGGTGTTAAGTTGATCAACTTTCCAAAGAAACACAAACACACATATAAAGGGGTGTATAATATAAGTGCGTATATAAATATATATTGAGACAGAGAAACAAATCATAAATGTCAACATAAGAGATCTCATACTGATTTGACACATATTGCATTGCACATGTCTATGGGAGTTCCCGATTTCCCGATCTTAAGAAGCCACGGCATCAGCGGTCTTTGGAGTCTGTTGCTTTAGAACACGAGTTTTTCAGCCCTGAGACTTCCCATATTTGTTACTCGATAAAGAACAAAACCATCATCAACCCTGTCGATCCCAATAACATGTGTTAGCTGTTAAGGACATTAAGGAGCTATATGTTTCACATCTAAGATCCCTTCAGACTGCGGAACCAAGAAGTTTTTCTACTGTTGGCCAACTGTGAGGTGTTCAGAAAGACAAGACTCGGACAGAGCCTTGGACAACATGAAGAAACTCCAGGCTTGGAACGACTTGTGAACAACTTGGAACCATGTTTTCCCGTCTCTTTGGGTCCTAATTGGTTGAAGCATGTTTCACAGGCTTGTCGATGGCTGCCATGTGCTTCCAGTTGACCTTGGATGTCATATGAATTTCGAACTCTAAAAGAATTTGGGTAAACGGGTGTTTAACACCAAACTTTTTGGGGTTGTTTTTTCAGTTTCAACGTGGCATATTCTTGGAACATCCTTGGAATTTTCCAAGGATAATGGAGCAATGCCTTTACATGTGGCCGCTTTCCATGGTCAAGCCGAAGTAGTACGTTTACTGCTCCAAAGTGGTGCAGAAAAAGATGCGAACCTTGGTTTCTCCAAGCTTCCCCGGAAGGTAGTCATACGGCCTTCGTAAAAGTATGGGAAATTGATGGAAATCAAAGGGTCTCACTGGTGGATATCTCTAATTTCTATACCCCCCGTTGAGGCAGGCGGCATGTCATTAGACCTCCGTCAAGTACTCAACAGTGACATCGCAAGCTGCCAAGTGCAAAGGTAAAGTGACTCTACATGCTTCAGGGGACGTTGCCCAACCCAAATACACGCCAGAAACGCAGCACAACGGACAAGGCTTCAAAGTTTGAACCCTTGGATTACCTCTTCTCCGCAAAAAGACATGTTTTTTTTGAAACTTTTGACCTTTGACTCGATGGACGGATGGATGGATCAATTTATTGATTCATTCATTGGCTAGCTTGCTCGTTGGCTGACTAGCTGGCTGGCTGGCTGTCGTAACCGGTCACGCCATGTCCGAGAAACAATTGCCAAGGATGCGCAGCGACAATCACATGACTCCTTTGCATTTGGCCACTCTTGAAGGCCATATCGAAGTGATGAAGCTGCTGCTGGAACATGGGGTTCAAAAAGATAAGGCTACCGCGAATGACACTGGGCATCCTGTCGCGTCGTGTTTCCAAATGCTGTCTTATAAGTTATAAGCCTCTTTTTGATGGGAATTCTGAGAAAAACTTTGAATGTGAGCTTGTTTTTTCCTTCTTATTTGTGGAGCCTCCCCCCCAAAAAAAAACAAAAAATAGGATGAGCAACCTTATCACAAGAACAGAGCCAAGGATGGCACAACAGCTTTGCACTTGGCAGCTCATTTTGGATCGCAAGCCTCGGTGGATGTGTTACTGGACGCCTCCTGTGATCCCAACGCCACACGCAGCGACAACGGAGCCACTGCGGTGCATTTGGCCGCTCAAGCGGGACAAGTCCAAGCCTTGAGGAAGTTGTTCCTTGGTTTTTACGTGGAGGATTGAGGACTTGAGTTTGGTTTTACAGTATTATCATTGCTGTTAGGACATGGGCCTGCTCTTATTTTTAGATATTTTCTTTCCCATGTGAAGGGGTTTTACTGCTTGGGTTTGTTTTTGAGATGATTATTCTCATCCGGAAAACGAGAATTAGTGAGTGGGAAGGAGGTGGATAGATATTCACAAGTGCAAATTGTGACTTCAGGAAAGTTTGCTCGTAATCGTCTAAAAGCATATAGCGGGTATCCCATCTTCACTATACCAAGTCTTTGAATCTTTTTGGATGGGGATTCGTTGAGAGCTTCACATGGGTGGTTTCAAATGCTGTTTAGCTACCCTTTGTCAAACTTTGGCAGTTGGAGACCAACAAGTTGAAGGGAAATTTTCAAGAGATGTATAATAATATGATTTAATTTTATGATGACATATGTATTCATACATAAAAACATGGTATCTTTCTACTCTTCTACGGGTGGTTGCCGGAAAAACACCAACTCCCTGGTGGCCAGGTTGGAAGCCAACGCAAAGACAGATGCTCGGCCAAAGGAGGGTTTGAATAAGACGCCTGATGGCCAATTTCATTTGCAAATGGTGGTGTAGTAGAGAACTCTTTGTAGGCTTTGTTTTTAGTTGTTTTTGTTTCTTTGGTTAAACATGATATTTGAGATTGAGTGAATCATCATGAATCATCCTTGTGTGAACCAAGATTCCGATCAGAAAGTCCACGATGAATGTAAATATGTTTCGACACATCATTCAGACGGTCAATTTCGGTGAACTGATCTATTGCAAAGTCACTCTGACTTGAAGAGAAAATGTTGCAGTAGTCCCGATGCTTAAAGACAAAGTGACTAAAATATGCTTCAAGACATCGAAGTAACAATTTTTAAGAAATTGGAAGTAACAAAGGTGCTGGCATCACTGCAGTGACACCACCGAGTATGTATTTTTTTTCAACTGCACAGAGAAGTTTTGGGGGAAAAAAGGTGCCCAGCCGAACAATTGAAATGCACATGCAGAATGGGCCATGGGGTGCCTGAGGACAAAACCTTGACTGATGGCATGACAGCCCTCCACCTAGCTGCACGCCGAGGGCATGGTGCTGTAGTGCGAATCTAGGTTTTAGCATGTTTTTTTTCGACCAGGGTCATTGGATTTCTTTATGTTGCTTGAGTATTTCGTTTTTTTGTTTAGTTACAACCGTATGTTTACTTAACATATACATCTTTGGTGGATTTGTGCCGAAGATTCTCTATTCTGATACTATTTACTCGGCTTTATCAAGAATGGTGTGGTCACACCGGTTTCTAGAATGAGTCACTATTCGTTAAATTTCTTGAGAGTTTCATCATTGACTTGGTATATGATCACCCCCCCCGAACCCCGCGCAAAAGAATCTCATCTGCCGATTGTTTGTATCAGTATTTGGAAAGATCGGCGATATGGATGGAGAATTATTTGATTTTTTGAAATTGAGCCGTTGATATTCTAAGCATGTAGCTGATATTTGGATCAGCTCCTGATTCTAGTAGCTGCCAGAATCACTGAAATTGCTCTGAACCCTGTAAGAGAACGGGCATTTTCTCTTTTTTCAAGATCAAACCGCCACCACCAACACCACCAACAAGACCACCAGGATTGCTACTGGAAAGTCGTGCAGATACCAATCTTGTGACCAAAGATTGCTCCTCGTCCAAGTTCCGTCAATTGAGAATTGAAACCTTGGGCCATTGCATTGGCGCGGTAAATAGGGGATTTCAATCACAAGTGGCAAATCCCCTCTTTGAACAGGGAGTTGTTTATTGCGTTTACCCATTTTGCTCCTGGTTTTTGACACTGGCTTACATAGTGTTCAAAAGAATCTCAGCTAATTTTGAAGAGATCATTCCCATCTAGAAGTGGGTGCCACCTGTCACAATCAAGAATGCAGGATCAAGATCAGAATTGTTCTGTTTTTTGATTACAGTACAACATGTCAAAGCAAAAAAAACAACATCATGATCTGAAGCTACACATTTATTCTGTTTCCTGTTTTGGTCATTAGTGAATTTACAGTCATTGCTTGGTGGTGCAAGCTGCATAAATCATGTCGTTTTGAAGATACTTCAAACACAATTTTGTGTCCCCATGTACCTGCAATGTATCAGAGGGTCGGCACTTTTCATCGATGAAACCTTGTATCACTTGGGATCTATGAAAACTTTTGAATCACGGGATAAACTTTGAATTGGATAAACTTTGACTATCTGGAGGATTTCATCCATCATGTTGCTTTGATTGGCGAGGTGGTGCGACAGCATTACATTTCGCAGCAATGAAAGGCAACATCGAGGTGGTCTTGCTATTATTGGAAGGTGGTTCCCAAATTGATAAAGCAAGATTCTTGGGCATTTCAAGGTATTCTGCTCTTGATGGAGTTGAGTGATGTAGATACATTTGGATCTTGAGGTTTTTTTTGTTCGCCCACCTCAACGGAAAATCACCCAAAACATGTGATGGTTTCGGCGCTCTGAAGGTGATGCTTCAAGAAACAACTTGGAGATTTTGGTAGTAGATGAAACTCACTGACGTTAACTATATCAGTTTAAAAAGGTACCCTTCTAATCTTTTGAAGTCCTAGACAGTCCTAAACTCAGGAACAGACCATGGTACAACGCCTCTGCACATGGCTGCCTTTGCTGGACATTTAGAAGTTGTTCGTCTTCTTCTCCAAGCACGAGCAGATAAGGAAAAGGTGATGACCGATGCCAGACAAGCGACACCTTTAGAATTGGCAGCTCGAAATGAACATGTGGAACCTTGGGCAGCTCAAAAAAAAGCCACATGTTTGTTTTTTTTGAGGAAATGTGGGTTTTCCCCTTTCCATCTTTTTTCCTCCCTTGTGCAATGACCAAAACCCAGGAAATACCACGTAGGTGGATCAAATTGAGTGGGGCCATTTCACCACTTGTCCAATTTCAAATTTCAGAAATTATTTGAGATCACCAATATCTATCACCAAAACACCAAACAAACAAACAAAAAAGATCAAAAAAGCATCCCATTTCTCTCATCATCTCACCCATCTTATCCGAAAAAACTCACCGAAGTTGGAGATTCCCCGACAAAACTCAGGACGTGGCGCGCCTCCTCGAAGCCTCCGAGTCCACGGCATCGGCTCCGTCGATGGCATCGTCGGTTTACCGGTCGTGGAGTTGGTGCAGCATGGCGTGATGGGCACAGGAGCTTTCATGAAATCTTTCCATTTTCTTTCCGTTTTCATCTAAGAAGGTTTCTTAACATAAGAGTCAGCCGTATGGTAAAAATGGGAAAATTAGAATTGACAATTGATTGGAATGAGAGTCATTGAACATTTGGATGCGAAATGCACCTGCTGCCATTGGATTTGGATGCAAAAATATCGATTCGCTGGAGAACTATCCCCAAAGTTACAACCTGTGATGCCAAAGTGCATCGTTTTTCGAATGGGCTTTGGTGGGTTGACTCTGACAGCTCTGGAAGTTGATCTTGAAGGGGCAAACGTGGATGAAGAAAAAAAAATGTGTTTCCCTCTTGAACACTGGGGGATTTTACCCAGTCACTTATCTTAGTTTACTAGACAAAAATAGCAATGCAGGCAGCTAAAACTACATTTGAGACTGCCACATCAGTCCCAAAGATCACCTTTTCCAAGATCTCCATTTCTGCTGTGCTGTTGGCGGTCCAAAGATGACATTTGCCGTTAGCGACACGTCCGTTAAAACCCCGCTGTGAGTGCTGCAGCTCCTGAAACTGCTGCCTGAAGTCACCAGGGCTTTTCAAAAGTATCCCTTCCTGCTAACAGAATTTCTCATTTACGGCAGGTTTTGAAGTCAACTTCCCTCTAACTTCCGTAAATTCCTTCAGATCCATCTACTTTTTGGTGATGGATGGTTTGACAGGCTTCACCTGGTCTCCTTCCACAGCTTTGCACGGCCAGAGTTTCTGAATGCTTCGGTCAGTTCCAAGGCCTGGATTGGATTCAAGGAATGGTACATGTCACCAAAAAAGGCTTCACCTGGTAGGGTGATTTGACATCTTCAGATGTCATGATAAGATGAATGTCACAATGAAAAGATGGTGTTTGCGAAACATGAATTTGTTTTTGTTGGTCACTATGAAGAACGGTGTCAAAAAAGGGCATTAGGGCGTTGATTCTACGTTGGGTCAAAGATGACATATGCCAACCTCTGTACGCCCAAGATGTTTCCCGCAGAGGCGCAATTCTTGGAAGCTGTAGATGCTTTGGTACCGAAAACCAATCTCTCCATTCGTCTCTCGTCATTGAAGTTGCCCTGGGTATCAGCAAAGGAGCCATCAGAGACCATCTTGACGAGTGAAAGTGAGCCCAAATATGGTAGGCGATACTTGGATTACCTCATTGGCCTTAGTGAGAGGCATCCCCTTAATCTTCATAATCATTCTGATGATTGGAATCGTCAAACAAAAACTACCTGAATGACTGTGCAGTGGAGAAGCCTTGCTAAAATGTTTAACCTCGATGTACTGGACAACTGGGGTTTCTTCCAGACCCTTCATTGAGCGTCGCCATTCCGAGGTCCCATAGATGGAGGTGACCTGGTCGGACAGGTGGGCCTGGAATGCTTGACCTTTTTCCAAGCACCCGCAAATCCAAAAAAGGGATCTACTACTTGGAGATGAATGATGTTTAAATGTTTCATCATATGTTTCTCTTCCCCATATGACCTTTTGGAAATTTGTTCGCAGTTCCTTTTGGGTGTCTGAAAGCGACAGGACATTGGCAACATTAGTGAAGGCTTATGGACAGCACAGTTGGAAGCTCAGCTAGTAACAACCATTACATGACCCAGAACAAGATCGGTTAAACCAATGTGCTGAGGATAATTTCAATTTTTGGAGGTTTGTCTAAATATCATGTCTCTTTGTGTCCCAGGCGACTTCTGGTAAGTTCCATTGCTTCTACCGAGCGGTATGTCACCAGGTGGTTTGTCGGGAGTGGACATCCCTTTGGCTTCAGTATGAGAATCCACCTCCAGCTATACTTGGAAACTGAAACAACGCTACAAGTTACTAACCTCCTTGTATCCTTTTGGCATGTTTGCAGAGGTGTGTCACCGAAAATTCCTCCTGAAGATAAGCTTGTGAATTTGCCGCCAGGCGTGCTATGTTGTTCACTGATGGTAAGCTGATGGGAGGTGTCTCCCGTTGTATCTCGGCTCGGTGGTAGGCTCCAACTGAATGGTGGCGTTGCAGAGATTCCAGGCTTCAATGTGTTCCAGAAAGAGCATCATCATCATCATCATCATCATCATCATCATCATCATCATCATCATCATCATCATCATCATCATCATGAGAACTATGACTGTAATCATAATCAACATCAGTCAGCTAGTGTGAGACAACACCCTTCCAACGGTGACGGTTCGTCGTTTCTCCTAGACAACGCTGCCCTGGACGCCTTGGAGCGCTGTAAAGTGGCCGGCGTTACTCGGCATGAACAGATTCGTCAGATTCACATCCCGATCACTTGGATTCGCAACCCGATGTCTTTACGTGTCACTTTTTTTTGTTGGTTTAATGTTATTTGATGTTATTTGCATCTTTTCTTCTGTCATGCTTAGATGGGATTGGCAATCACACCTTTTCTGTGGAGTGTAATGATTTTTAAGTTTAGTTGTTAAACTTTGGGATCGGTTTATCTAAATCATGACCCATCACACAGAATGCTCCCGATGAGACTGATTCAGTTGATATGGAAGGCAACATCTAAATATACCATAAACTATACCAGGAGATATGACACGAAATATCCAGTACCTAATAAATAAATGTACCACTCATATTTCACACATAAACCCCAAGTAAACTTACCATAAACGTATGTGTACTATAAATATGCCGTTTTTTTTGATGAGGGTTTCATGTTGCACATGTATCTCAAGCGAAATCCAACCACGGGAAGTCTTCGGGTCAATCCCCGAGGTGGCCAGCACCGTCGTGGCGTTAGGGAGCCGCGGTTGGTTGAGAGAAGCTGCCCAGGTGGTTGGTGTCAATTGGATGTTGGGAAAAGGCGAGGGAATTTGGGGATGTCTTTTTTCCCTTTTCGTCGTTTTAGCCCATTTTGGTTGGGGATTTCGGTAGTTAAGATAGCGTTGGTTTTTTTTTCCAGTGAAAAGAAGAAGAGATGCTGAGTGCAAGCCTCACCGTTGGGATCCCCTGAAATTGATGTCGAAGGTGATCAGGACAGCATGATGATCATGTTTTGGTGGTTTTGGCTATGTACATAGATACGTCATGAATTATATATATATCCGGACTGAAAGTTAGAATGCCACCTTTGGACGTTTCGGGTAAAGAAATTAGCATGCGCTTGCGGATTTCGGCAGGTACGGGCTTTTTAAGAAAGAAATATGAAACAAATCAATCGTGTTTTTGAAGATAGAATGCCGCACGGGGAAATTTTAGATATATATTGATATTCTTAGTATATCTTGAGGGTTTTTGCGACGCGACTTTGGAAGACCCTTTCAGTGAAGGGGGCATGATGCAAGGAAAGTATAGGAAAGTTGGAATGCCTGTGAAAACAAATCTACTTCAGTCACACTCTGAAAAGTTCACCTGAGAACATCGCACAACATGGTTTTGAAAAGAGAAACACTGCCGCCAAAACCAAGAGCTGGCCAAAAGCTGGAAAAATCCATTTCTCAATACTTTTTCAATTGAAAAATTTGAAAGAAAAATACTGCCGCCAAAACCAAGAGCTGGAAAAATCAATTTATCAATACTTTTTTAATTGAAATTTGAAAAGAAACACCCTGCCGCTAAAACCAAGATACTGCCAAAAGCTGGAAAGTTTACAAAGTTCCAAGGAACATGGTTGATGATTTCTTCCTAGATGGGAACATACTAACTTGCCGGGTGTCCTCAAAATTTTGAAAAACATGCTCGAAAAAAACCAACGGACTGGAAGATGGAATGCCTGATGATTTTCCCGTGTCACCTGCCAAAAGCTGGAAAAAAAACAATACTTGTTTACTTGTAAATTTAATAGGAAAAATATTGCCACCAAAACCAAGATCTTAACAAAAACTGGAAAATCAATTTCTCAATACTTTTAATTTATTTGAAAGTTGAAGAAAAAAACGGCCGCCAAAACCAAGATCTTGCCAAAAACGGGAAAATCAATTTATCAATACTGTTTTAATTGAAATGATCATAGAAAGAATCTGCCGCCAAACCACAGTCTTGCCAAAAGCTGGAAAAATCAATCTATCAATACCTTTTTAATTGAAATTTGAAAAGAAAATATTCAGGTTGTTTTTTGTGAGCCCCAGGTTTTTGCAAGAAACTTCCTGATCAAAGCCCAGATTTTCCTGGTATTTTTGTTTGATGCCTTATTTTGCAACAGATTGTCGGATCAAAAAGAACATATTCAGGTTATTTTTTGCGAGCCCCCACACTGCCGCCAAAACCAAGATCTTGCCAAAAGCTGGAAAATTTACAAGGCTCCAAGGAACATGGTTGATGATTTTTTCCTAGATGGGAAGCATTCTAACTTGCGGGTTGTCCTGAAAATTTTGAAAAATGCTGGAAAAATGTATGCCAGGAGTTGCATGCAATCGGTACCATATGGGTGAGCGGGAAGGAAAAATGACCGTACTGGGAATCTCTCACATTGTAGGATTTCTCCACTTTTTCAGGTCCTAGCAGGGGCTACTCTAGAAGATGGAATGCTTTTGGCAGTGACATCATCGCTTACTTGAACCATTTCAATCATTTTCAATCAGCATGTATGAAGCATTTACATCTTCGTCGGGTCGAAGATAGAATGCATTTGGCCAAAACCATGAATTGTCAATCATCATGCTGCTTTATTCCTTCTATGTTCATTTTTTGCGATATATGCACACTTTTATGAGTCCTGGACTGAAAGATAGACTGCCATCCCTAAAAAACATTCTATCTTAATAAAAGTAAAATTGGAAAACTGGTCCCACATTCTATCTTTCAGTCCGGATATATATATATATATATATGGCTCCCACTTATATATATAACTATATATATAATATATATACATATTCGGATTGTCAGGATGGATGTCATATATCATTTGTATGACTCTGATATGACATGGGACTACTGTAGGATGATGGTAATGATGTTCATTCTCATTTTCAGTCCTCATTCAACAGCACAGTTTGTTGGACAGAGCTCAAGTGTCCTCACATAGTATCAACTCTCCTAGTTTTTTTTCCACAAGCTACAACTCAAACACCGCCTGGTTTTCGATATGCTACCACAACCGCCAGTTTACTCGAAAAGGTCCAAGATTTTCGCTTTGTGATTGATGTTCTAGAAATCCTGGTCTCCCTACGAAGCGTACCCTTACTCGTGAAAAATTCCATCATTTTCATCACCAAAAACAAGAAAACAATGCAATACATCTACAAAATGGTGAATCGTCAGACTGCCAAATGCCATCTTTCAGCTTTTTTCGGATTGATTCCAGGTGTCCCATGGCGACTTCATTTACCTTCATGGGCCGCAAGGTTTTCGGGAGGCGCCATGTTCAACTCAGACGTTGCCGAGTTTTCTTTGGGTCACTATGAGTTGACACCTCTACAGGATTTCACCAAGAGTTGGATCAGAATTGCATCCAAAGATCGGAGGGGTTCTCTTTTCACAGGTGATCTATTTGGCTTTCACAGGAGCAGTGAAACCCTTTGATGTGGGACAAAAAGTCTGAGTAGTGTCAATGAACGAGCTCTTGCATGACATAATGTAACCACAGGGATTTCCCTGATTTCAGGCTTTTGCCTAGATAAGTAATGCCCCTATTCCGAATCCCTTCCATGTTTTTGTCCAATTCTATGACCACAGATACATGTCACATTGCCAGCGTGTGACCTGACATCCAAATCAGGTGGTAGCAGCAGCCTCTGCTAGTTACTTTCCGTGGGGACACCAGGACAAAGGTTCATGCTGTGACATTTAAAAAGAACCTTTGGGTTACATGGATGTCTTGTGGATTTTTAAATGATTTCTGTATTGGTTCATGGGATCTGATGCAAAGCTTAGATCTCAGTTCAAGCAATGATTTAATGATATCAACCCACCCTGTAGGTGAAGGGCTTGAATGATCCCAGCATCTATTTTTTCTTCGTGACATCGAAGGGAACTTGGTTTCCTCTACATGCACTAGGTGAGCGTATGATTGCTTGACACACGACATGAAAGTGTTTATGATTTATATACGATTTATGAGGATTCAGGTATGATACAAAGGGTCTTGTAATCCATCTCAATGGTTTCTGCATATGGATGGTGTAAGTGTTCGAAGTTGTCATGATCTTCGTCAGACGATGTCCTATCAACGGCAATGAGTGGAAGCTTCGTTGTTTCCAAACACATCCAGTGTTCCCCCTTTGGTAATTTCACCCGAAGTCTTGAACAAACACAACCACCAATTGTAGATGACCTTTCTTTTTCCGCAGTTGTTTCTTTTCCAGTACCTAGTAAAGCCTTCACAAAATATCACCAACTTCCAGTCTCTGTGGTGAATCTCCAAATGGAATATGGTGCACATGATGATACAATGATGATACCTGTCATCCAAAAACCATCCTACTAACTTTACCAAGGACCTTTGCCACCAATGTGAAACTCCGTTTGGCAACCGCCTTCGGTGCGCGATTGGGTGAATCTTACACCCACAGGCGGCCTATGTGGAAATCCAACAGAGATGGGCTTTTTTTTCTGGGATAAGTTTGGGAAATGACACACTTCTATGGGTATCAACTGGCAAACTGGGACTCATTCCCTTGTTTGATATGAAGCACCAACAGTTTTCCAAATGTTTTTTTTCTGCACGAAGACGCAGAGACCATGTGTAGTTTTTCACATTCACAGATGGTTTATCTTTTTTTAATTGTTCATCTGAGTATTTAACAACTGAAACGTTTTCCAGCTACAATCATTGCACCTTAGCAACAATAAACATAGTTCCTGGAACCCAACATGATGAGTTCAGTTGACGATACATAGCATGAACATCTTATCATTTATGGGCCATGTCACGGACCAAAGATGGCGCGGTTATTTCGGTTCATTCTTGTCACCCAGAAAAACCCACCATTTGCACGCACAGAGGCGGAGACGGGAACACCAACGTGGCAGCCTTAGATGAATTTCTTTGGAAGAAGGAAGAAACAGCCTTCAAGAAATGAAAGGAAGGGTTACCATCTCCACCTTTCAGTACCCGAAAGTTATGAACTGTCCGTTTTAGCAAGGCTGTTCTATGGGATTTTTTGGATTTTTTGGATACGTCGGCTTTTTCTTGAGTGTTTGTGTTTCTGGAAGGGGTCCAATCCTGGTATGATCAGCACGATGGCACACTTGTTCGTCAACCCATGCATCCCTTCGAGAAAGAAATGACCATCATAGAAATCAAGGCAACCTTACCATCAGATTTGCCGTCAAAATTTGCATGAAATCATCCTGGAAAAGCACCACCAGGAAGAGTTCGAATCAAACTGATCATAGAAAATCCGTCATTAATCCTTGTCATCAATCATATATATATATTTCCATCCAACATCTTTAATATCTCCAACCCGTAAACAAAGAAGACACTTTGAAGAAGATCCATTTCCACCTGAAAATTTGTCAGAAATAGTATTGAAATCACTCAAATCCACATCCGAAAACCGCCCTTTTCGAAGGTGCCTGGAGCGAAACTTTCGTTGCTCCCGACGACGACACCGATGACGAGTGGCCCGTGGGTGTGCTTCGCCACGGCCGCACGGAGCGGCTGCTGATCGTGGCTCGGCTATCGAAATGCTGGATTTTTTCCTTTCATTTCGACGCGAGGACATTTTATGAATATGTTAATTTATTATGTGTTATTATGGACTGTACCCCTAAAGGTTTTTTTTTCAAGCGCAGCCGGATATAAATCAAGACTAGCAGTCTAGCACCTCCCATCCATCGTGACGGCCATGCACCTGCTCAGTGCTGTGAGTGTTAGCCTCGTTGGCTACGGCCTGGTGAGTATGCAGGGCTGCTCAGGGCCTTCGGAACCTTGGGAACCAAGTGACTATGGCGCACGGTGCTACTGCAGCTTCCGGACGAGGCAGAATGCCTCAACAGAAGAGGAGTGCGAAAGCCGTCCGGAGAGGGCAAATCTGTCTGGTGAGGTTTCAGCGTCAGAGTGGGAGTCTGGCGTGGGTGCGGCTTGTCGAAACTTATCCACTGACATCGAGGACGGTGTTGGTTGTTTCTGTGATTATGCGCCCCGTGACCGTGTCACCGAAGGTCGCCTATACAGCAGTTCTAAAGGTGCATGTAAGGCTGGAGTGATCTATGGTCAAACTAGCCAGGAGAATGATTGGATCAAACCAAAAGACAGCCAAGGTCCACGAAATCCTGCAAATCCAGATGCTGCTCTGGCTTCGCACTTTCTGTCTGTAGGCTTGTCAGAACATGCCTCGGTTGCATCGTTTTCACGGGTGGTTTTAGAGTTGATGCAATTCGGCGCTCCAGCAGAACTTTTAGATCGAACATTGGTGGCTGCACAGGAAGAAATCCGCCACGCTCAGATGGCTTTCACCTTGTCTAATGAATGGTCTCCAGAGCCATTTGTTTTGAGGCCTTTGAAAGGTTTGGAATTCAATACCATCACTCTGGCAGAATTTGCCAACCAAACCGTCACAGAGGCTGTGGAAGGAGAAACTCCTGCTGCGCTGAGGGCGGCACTTGCTCTTCATTTTGTGGAGCACCAAGGCGTGCGCGACTACTTGAAACAGGTGGCTGAGGAAGAGCGACGTCATGCAGAACTGGCTTGGGCCACATTAGCCTGGACTTGCCTGAAAGGGAATCAAGAAGGACCTGCTGTGCAAGCTTCCGCCATGTCTGCCTTAGACCATGCTGCATTGCAGCTGAAGGCATGCCCTGTGTTGAAGAAGAGCAACTTGCAGCATGGAATTTTGTCTCCTGACTTAGAGGCTTTAGTTTGTCGTGAAGCTGCTTCTTTAGTGCAGCTTCTCAAAACCGAAATGCAGGGCATCGACGGCATCGATGATCTGAACCTTTTTGAGCTTCGAGTTCAGGAGCATTTTGAAAAAGCTGTGACATCCGTGAGTCGCCAACAAATGTAGGCAACGGATCTAGCTCAGATGAGCCTGAGATTTTCCCATGTTTAGGTGGCATGCCACTTCCCACTTGCACCACTCGACTAACTTGCTTGTCGTCTCAGGCGTTGGGTGAAGATGTCGAACTCGGCAGGGTTTGTCACTACGGTCCCCGATTTGTCATTTTTGAACCTCACAGGTTCTGACTGCAAACTGCAAAACCAGCGGTCAAAAAAGACTGTGAAATCATGGGGAGCGTGAGGTGGAGGCTTTCAGGTAAGGCTTGAAACAGACACTGCGGTCTATCCAGTAGTGAAACCTGGCACCATCTTTCGACGAAAGCAAAATGGCCCCACAGCTACAGACGTAGATAGAAAATCAAAGTTTCAATTTTCAGATTTGATTTCCTCTTTGACAAGATGCTTCAAGTCCATCTTCTACTCCATGTTTTGATCCAACATAGCACTGGAAGGTTCCACCAAAGTTTCCTACTTACATGTTTTTTCGATGAATCCAAGGGTATCGCCGGGTGAAAAAGATGGGAACTTCCACTTCGAAGACATCTCAGGTTTTGGATCTTCCAGTGTACAACAAAGGCTACGACCTCTTGAAGTACCTTGGATGAGGAATGTTGAAGTGGAAACCGACAGCTTTGCCATCAGTGTTTTTCATAATGACTGGTTGAGTTTTACGATGCTACCTTTTGTTGAAGGGTTACCTGTTGTGACTTGAATCCATTATGAGGATCTATGAACCAATCAAGATTTCTTAGCTGCTTGAAATTTGTGAGGTTAGAAAGGTGTTTAAAATTTAGGCAATTCCTTTCGAAAGCTTCGTGAAACATGAAATTTGAATTTGAAATCTGAGATTTTAGCCAGGATGACTTGACGTATCTTGACATTTCATGTTGCTGCCACCGAATCGGTTTCTGCGCCGTGACCAAACCTCCCCAGGTACGAGTTGTTGTACCAACAGCTCGTCGACGGCGCCAGTGTGTAAGGAGCCCTGGATATGTCAAGCGGGACTTGGGACATGTTCAAAGTTTTCGTTTAGGTGGTGGGAAATTGGTCCTTGCAGTGGCAGCAGCTGTCCCAACCAAGATCAACCTCCACTAAGTTCGCAGTGGCAGCAGTTCACGCAGCATGTGGCACTGCCCCAGAATGCAGTGGTCACTTGGATCAAAATTACGTGGAACTGCTGTCAAAACAGCCGAAAATATGTTGCAGCTGGTGTTTTCAATGATGTTTTATTTTCACTTCGGTTTTGGGGAGATGATGTAATTTGACTCATGTTTCAACTGGGCGGTGCAACCACCAGTTTGCCGTTTATGTCGAGATTTTGGAGTTGATCTTACAGGTTGAAGGGAGGGTAACACTGCTTGTCCACCAGCAAAAGAATCTAGAACTGTCCGGAAACTAAAAAAGCACATCATGGTGCTTCATCACTGTCAGTTCAAACATTTTGTCACACGAAAGGATCATCAAAAAATGACATCCTTTGCTACCCAGTTATTTCCACTTTCATCTCGCCGTTTTGGACCCATGGATCCATGGACCCATCCCATGGGCCCCTGTGGAGAAAACGCGGAGGCCAAATGGCCTGGTGCCGATCTGCTCTTTCGATTGGATCAGCTTCTGTTTCCACGACTCAGCGGTGATGGGGTGATGGCTTACTAAGCCGGAATGCGGAGACCCATGCGGAGGTGATGCTTTTTCAATATGAAAATGGTGGATGATGTTGAGACTTGATAACTTGAAATCATTTTTGAATATATTTTATATCTAAATGTCTAAAGTTGTTATTGTATCAAAGCAAAGAAAGGGTAGGAGGAGACCCTTGAAGCCAACTTCAGGGTATGCCCAAGTTACCCGAAGATGGTCACCTCTGTGGATGGTCACCTCCCTGCTCAAATGGGAGTGGTGTGTCAGCCACCATTGGGCCACCTTTGAGCATTGTTGATATCTTATGTGGCTGAAGGCTCAAAAATAGATCTTCCACTGTCGCGGTATAGGTCGGACTCTTGTGAGCATGGCCACTGACTCGAGCTTGCTGCGTATCACCATCTCGCCCAAACACTATTTTGCTGATGAGCCATACATGCTGGAACAGATGAAATTCAATTCTGGGCCTGATTTCTTTGATGGTTTTTACAGGGTTACTGATGTCCCTGTTGATGGTCGGGCAACTTGGATATTGGAATGTCATTCTGATCTTGAAGGAAGGCCAGGCCGGCAGGTGTCTTTCAACGTTCCTACATTTCTTCGCTTCCACGCCAAGACTGGACAGTGGGTGCTCGGGCGCGGAATCGGAGTCGGAGTGAGGTCCCCATCATGCAACATTATGACCCTTTCAGACTATGCTCATGTGGAGGAACCGTCGGACCTTCCATCTACTAAGTGGATTGAGAAAGACTTCAAGCGAGCCAACCGCAGAAGCAGCAACCCAACCGTCCAGCAGCTTCTAGACGTGGATTTTGGACCTCTTGTGCACGCAAGGCCTAACTTGGTGGTGACCATCAAAAAGATCGACCTCCAAATGGGCACTCATCAACTGACTGCTGATGAGCGGTCGCATTTGTTAGCAGATTATAAAGAGGACCAGCTGCAGGTACGCCAAGGCTTGAAACTTCCCGTTCCTTTGGGACGTTTGGGAGTTGCCAATGTCCCTGGCCTTTGATATGCACGAAGTGATTGTGAGATATTGTGATCACTTCACCGCACACAGGTGGCTCTTGACCGGCCACAGCGGATGCACAGTGAAAAGATGCGGACCATCAAGATTTGTTGATTCTACGTTGCATATGTAGAAATTTGCAAGAACCCGGTATCATTGGGATGATTCATAAAGATTCATAAACTACTTGGTTGTGTATCAGATTGCTGTATGTTTCATATCACTTTGCCATCATTTTGCCATCAAATTCGGATGGATAAACTTTAGACTTCCAAAGCTACACGGAAAAAGCTCAGGTTGGAGCGGGAAGCGCTGCGAAGAGATGAAGAAGTTGCAGAGGTGGTATGAAAACTGGCATGGTTTGGGGATAAATTTGATTGGTTTTTGAATCCAAATGACAGTAGAGAAAGCTTCACAGATGATGGTTTCTAGTTTTATACTCAAATTCAGCTTGAAACCTCTCGGTATCTCGAAAGGCATGTAGTTTTTTGTCCAAACACTTGTGCTTTAGAACGTTGCTTTCTCTATTAAGTAGTGGTTGAAGCAGACCCCACTCCACTCTCGGGAAAGATCTGCACTATTCAAACTGAAAGAAACGTTTGATGGTGAAATGTCAAGACTCCTACTAAGGGGTAGATAGTGGTAGATAAGTAGATGTGCCCATGATATGCCTTTTCACCAAAATGTTTGACATTTGGTGATTCTATTTTTTGTGATAGTCCGGTCCGTTGAAACGCTTGTATTTCATCAAGAAAAGATATAGGTTGACTGAGATTGAATCATCCAAATGGTGTATTGTGTATTGCTTCATACATTGTATTGAAACAAGCTAGACATGGATTTGGACAACACCGTGCCAAACCGGAGGCCGAAGACTTGCCAATTCCTCAGCTCAAAGGCGAGGACAAGAATCCCGGAGCACGGTTTTCCAGTCCCAAACGTTTTGTTGGTCACAACTTTGGAACCTTCCAGACTTTCCAGAGCTATGTTTGTATTTTGGAAATGATGCGGGATTGATGCCAAACAACATCATTTCAAATGTCATGAGAGTCATTTGCAGAAAACGCAAAATGACAAAAACATGACATCATCATCATCATCATCAAAAATGGATTTGAAATCGCTTGAAATGTCTTTAAATGCCACTCCAATTCGTCCCACTCCAGTGGTGTGGACCTTGTTCGAAGGCGATGGCAGTCGTTGGAGTCGACTATCGCTGCGCTGGCGGAAGCTACGGACCTCGTGTCACGGCTGGAAATCTCCAAACATGATGATGTTTGATGAGTTCCTGTGAAATTTTGGTGAAGATGACAGATATACAGATGATGATTTTACATTCAGTTTTTTGTTGCAGTTTTTTTCGTAAGGATTTACAAAAGGGCTGACACCATGACACCTGTGTCAACTCAAAAAGATGATAGGTTGTCATGGAGTGACATTTCCCACACGGCCAGGTTGGAAAGCTTAGCCAAAGAGGCGATGACGAGTCAAAAACAAGATCCAAGCTACCTGGAAGTTGTCGCAGTGTCAGGTGGTCTTTGGATCCGGGTTGGTTGTGTATGTTGTTGGGTTGTTGGTTCCCCCTTTATGATGGAAAGGTGGAGTAAGTGGTATTATATATACCGCCTTGTATATCCTTCCATCCGTTCTGGCAAGGGAGAATCGTGTCATAAAGAACAAAAAATATGATCGTAGAGCTCTTTGACCCTCACATCTGTCTTTTTTCTAGGATTATTTTACAGCCGAGTCAGCAAAAGACAGTGTTTTGCAGTGACATGGCTACATGTTCTCCATATCATCCAGTCCCATGCATTTGATGATAACATCCATGGCACGTTGGAGCAGACTCAGCCGCAGATAAAGCTGGGTGCAGCCCAGGTTTAGCTTCATTGAAAGTGGTGGAGCAAATTTGGTGGGCAGTGGAAACGGTCAAATTGGCAGGTTTGCCCAGCATCAAGGGCAAGCAAACTCTTTCGTGCCGGTGAGAATTGAAGCAGAGATGACTGGAATTCAATTCGGAGGCTGACCATTTGGTTAAAAAAAACAACAATACTGTTGGGGATTTGGTCTGGAATGTGTTGTCCCTCTTTGTTTCTGGATTGAACTCCTTGTCAGAACTACCAGAAATCGTGTGAGTTCGGGAACAATTCTGAGGAATGACCTGACCGCCATCTTGAGGGAAAAAAAAATCCAAGATCCAAAAAGATAACATTCCTTAATTGTTCAGTCCATGCTTGGTCGCGTCTAGTGACACCAGTGAATGTTGTTGTCAGTTTTTGCTACATCCATGATCCAACGTTATCGTTGTTGCCATTCGATCTCCCACGGACTTGCTGGACAAAGAGGAATACATGGCACCAGTTGCTAGGTTTCCCTGAAAACTACCAGCATGCACGTGGCACCTTCCCAATCAAATTGCCAGTACATAAATCTTATTAGTTTCATAATCAGATTTTTTCTGTATCTTGGTTGGACTTAGTTATTGCTGTCGTTACATCAATCTAGGGACTCGGCAGTTTTTCTCAGGCTGGTCGTGGAGAGGCTGTAAGCGATGCGAGCCGCAGGCGATGGTTAGATCTGTAGAATGTTTGGAAAAAATGGGAGGTTTTTTGTGACAGGATGTCAAAGAAATCCCTTCCAAACTAGTTGAAACATTTTTTTCAGAAGATGACGTATGATATTTGATTGTTTACCCACAAACGCATGCTTCTGGAAACACACCAGTGCGTTCACGTTTTCCATTCTGACCGGTGAATAGAAAGGATGTCACTCGAGGTGACCATGGTACCCTCGATTTGGAGGAAACTGCCAGGGGAGACGGAAAGATCTCCCGATATTTTATGGGTTTTACAGGGTTTTAGATTGGGAGGATGTTTAGTTGGGTTTTTTCCAAGCAAGATGGAGTTGAACCGAGGGTTTGAAGAGGTGACTTGTCCGAGCCAGCCAGGACTGCAGAAGGCTTTGGAGTTTGTGAGGGCGCGCCAGCTGTACGCCAACTTCCCTCCAACAGCCTTGAAGGATGGGATGACTGGGAAAACTGAGAAAACTGATATTTTTTTGGTGTGCATCTTCCAAGGGTGAAGTTTGAATGCTCAAAGATGCCAAGTTGAGAGACACTGATGAAATTCTGTTCAAGGTTTTATACCATCCCCGTTGGTGCAGGATTTTGTCCGACAGTAGCATCATGATCAATTAGACAACGTCACGCCAAACCCACATGATGCTTTATATGGGAAACCCTCTTCATTCAGAGTCATTCAGAGAAGCTTAATCCAGGTTGGCAAATATTAAGAAAACGACTTCATTCTACAAATACATATATGATGTAAAAGTTGTCCATTTAGAAAAGCGTCAAGTCCACTACTTTGCCTGAAATTGAAGGCAGCTACCTGTCCCATGAAATCCATCGGACATGTTTGTTGCTCAACGATTGATCCTTTAAGATAAGGAATGTATTTTTGCAGCAGGGAATGACCAAGAAGGATTGAAAGAAAACTTATCAAAGTCAATGTAAATACCATTTTATTCACATGAATGCATCCATGATTCGCGCCAGGACTGGGTCTGCCCAATACTCGGTGAGCCAGCCAAAAATGGAGCAGTGGAGTTCTGTCACTTTTACATCGTTTTACAATATGAGCAATCACTTTGTGCGGATTTCTCCAATTCTCCAAGATTTACGCAATTTAGAAGTAGTTTAAAGTCATTGTCTCGATTCCCATGGTTGATCATGGTAGTGGATAGTGAGGGTCATTTAGATCCACTTTGAATGATTTGTGTGTGCAGTCTGTGTGTTAGAAGTCCATGCTAAATCAAGTGAGCTGAAACGGTGGTGCTCTAAATGTGTTTGCAACTATGACAGAACTCTCCTCTCAATCCACCGTCTTCGCGGTTGCCCAAACGCTGCAAAGCAGCAGTTGGTGAAACGCTACGGGCCGCAAGTGGTCCATTGCCTGGCGTCTGGCCGGGAGCAAAAAGGGGAGCGTCTTTGCCACAGCATCCTATAAGCACATCGTTTTCCTTTACCTTATTGGACCTTATTACCTTATCCTTGTATATAAAGTTCACCCCTTCCGCGCAACCCCCACGCAGGCGCAAGCATCAGTTCCTGAGGTGGCTCCTGGGGAGCTTCAAGTTGATCTGGATGAAATTTGTGAATCTGAGAACAGATTTGTGCTGAGAGAAAGGATTTTTTTCAGGTGAGATTATGAAGGCTACACAAATTGATGCACTCTCTACACTAATTGGAAAATGGGGAATTTCCATCAGACAGTCGATATGTTTGAAGGCTATTAACTTGACAGACATTTCAAGTCGTAATAACTGACGAATCATGTCGGTACCATTCGGTACTGATTTGGGATGTTGGAATGCTTGTCCAGTCACTGGATCCACTGCACGGCTTAAAGGGCTCCCAGATCTCTACCTTAGAAGATGACTTTTCTTCAGCTTGGTAAGCTCACCCTTAAACTGACAGCTGAAAAATTAGCCTTTGAAAGACACCGCAAAGGTGGCAAATGATATCAGAACGGAATATAAACCTTGAATTTCAAGTTTTTGTTTGGAGGATTGGCAAAAGATCCCAAAGTCTAGCAGTCAAATATTCTGTCTATTGTTCCAGCTTGGGATTCTTCAAAATCGTCTTCACTTTTTTCCATTATATCAATCGTGAGCCTGGGATACACCCCTCAATTGGATCGCCAAAAACAGACAAACAAACAACCCTTTTGAAGTTGTGCGAAGCGCTGTGAACAATCCCTGAAGGTCTTCCAAAATCGCTTGAGATTGTATCAGGGTTTTTTATATTACACTCCTGGAGTCTTAAGAAAAATTGAAACCCTTCTCCAAAAAGGAAAAGGGATCTACTTTTCCAACCATCATTTTTAGGGTGTTATGTTAAGCTTTTGAGTTAGAAAATGATACCCTACCAGGTTGATACCACTGTTCCACCATCTATAGCATGTTACCTACCAGGTTGCGGTGCCTGGTACTGTGGGGCCTCCACCGGGCCTTCGGGTTTGGAACCTCAAACGAAACAACGGGCTGAAAAGGCACCAGATATTTTTAGAGGTAAGACAAAAAGTGATAAAAACAACATCCTGGTAGCCTTAAAGTTGCATTTTCTCACATGTTTTATTCACAATTTGTTTTCGTTGAGGACAAATATCGTTGCATGATGTGATTCTGAGCTATTTTAAAGAGGATACCCAACAAAAAAAGGCACCAAGAGAACCACTGCAGCCCTATGATCCCAATGTTTTAGACCCACTCTATCGGCATGGGAACTGAGGCGACAGAGGAACGTGCCAAAAAGTGTCTTGGAAGATGAAGTTTCGGACTTCATGTCGATCTGGAGATATGTGACAGTTGGCGGTACAGGGATTTGAAGTGTTTTTTTTTTTAATTTGCAAATTAAGTCTTGGAATCTTTATTGAAATTGTTATATTTACCTGATTGTTGGAGGATTGCAAGTACACAAGTTATCAAGACGTTTGGAAGATCGAAATTGCGAAGCAAACCGATGGTGCCGGATCGCATGTCTCCTCGGCTCACGCGTTTTTCTTGGCAATGGATGTGGTGGATATCAGTATACCGTATACCGTATACCCTGCACAAAGTGCCTGGATTTCTATTTGGCAAAATTTTGTTACGGGAGATATTCCAAGGTTTAAAGTGCTTAGGTACAGCGAGGCCAGCCTCTTTGAACTGTAAAATCGGATGTTGTACTCTTCCAGAAACTCATTCTCAGAATCAAAAATGGCTTCAGAATCATGGTTCCTTTCCCATAGCCATGTGGTCTTCATTTTGCACTTCTGAAAAACTGAAACACGAGAGAAGTATCCTTTCATGGGCACCCAATGATCCACTCAGAACTTCACTCATTCTCTGAGTTGATAATCAAAAAGAAGCCTCATTGAAGAGGAGGTATCAGGCATTGAGTGCACCCTGGTAGACACTTGGTGATAATCCCTGCTTTAAAAACTCATCATCACCCGGATCTGCCACAACAAAACGGATGACCCATCAGTGATGGAAAAGACATCCCTGAAAGTTCACCTCGATGTGAAAAAGACTTCTCCACGGATTTTCCCACCAAGGGTCAACGAGTATGCCAAAACATTGGAGAAGGCCAGGTTGAACATGGTGGAAACCGGATGGATTCAAACCTACTGTTGGTGGATACGAAATTCCAAAGGAGCAGATGTGTGGCTGTTGTGTTCAGTTGCACCAAGGATTTTATGCCGAGAATTTTCAAGGATGCAAAGTAAAAATGTGAGTTTATTTAAAGGTTTTATACATGACGTCATACTTTCTCATACTTTCTCCTTTTTTGTTGAGCAACTTGACTTCTCAAAAACAACAAACAAGAGGTGCCCAGATCTAGGACATCTCGATTTCCAGCTTGGTGATTCCTCAGGTGTATTTACATTCGAATGATTCTCGCATAAAATTTCACCATGACACGTTCCCGATTCCATGACCGAGTTGGTGGGATGACCAACTGGAACACAACCATCTCTCCTGAGACTTTCCATCCACATTGGTACTGCGCAGTAACCTCATCTGTGACACCTCAATTTTTGCACCAAATTTGGGAGTTTTTTGTTGCTCCTGAGGCCCTGAACAATCTGAATCATTCCTTGCCACCAGAGGGTGCAGAGAAAGTGTGGAAGCTGAGTGTGGTAAAATCACAATGGGGGGTTGAGGAAAGGACTCCAATCTTTGGCTTGGGATTTATAGCATTTTTTGAAGGGGTGCTGATTCATGATGACGATGCCGATGCTCATGCTGATGGTGACGATGGTGATTGAGGCACACCTTTTGGAAGGATCATAACATAACATGACGATGCTTCAGCAAATTCAAGTGTTTGGGGTGGACGCTCGAGTGGTTGGGCCCTCAAAAAACCGAGTTGTGTTTCTCGGAAATCTTTCCCCGAGCACTCATTTCGGCAAAGCAGGGCAGAACGCTGCCAGACTGACACATCTAATCCACTCCATCTCAGCAAATCAAACCTCACATTAGGTACGGTTCCAAATCGTCAATCCATTTCAAATGATTAGAAGATGAAATGAATTCAAAAAATGTCGCGGTGAGTTCCGTAGTTTTGAGCCGCATATAAAATTTCAGTGCGGCTTGCAACACTGAAATCTGTTTTTTACACCTCAGGGACTCATGACACTTGATATGTTTTTAAACATGGTAGATAAAGTAAGAGAACACACCGCCCTCAAAAGGAACGAGTTAGGAACACAATCCAAAATTTTAACAGACTATGAAAAAATTGTTGTTTCGGAAAACATCCACTGAAAAGTGAGGGATGTGATGAAACTGTCACTCCACCGGTAATTTCTTACTTGGTGATTGTTGAAGCATTCACAGACAATGGTGGTTTAGAAGTCAGGTTTGTAAAAATTGCCTAAAATTACCTATGAAGCTTCAGAAGCATCAAGCTTATGTGGGGGCAATTTGGAGGCACTGAATCTTTTGGACATGGTGGCAAAGGAAGAGGCCACGGTTGTTCCAAATCACGTACAGGAGCAGATGATTAACCAAAAACAGATCCATTGCAGATGAATTTCTAAAAGCAAACATCCAAACACCTTGACAAGGCAATGGTAATGGTATGTACTTCTATGGGAAAGTTCTTTTCACATGTTGTGTATTGAGATATGTTGAGATTGTCCATGGAATGCCGAATCAACAGAGCATGCAGAGTGAAAAAAGGAGGATTCCGTTTGCCTTTGACCGTTCACTGCTGTGGGGCTCCATGAATTATAGCCTCACACAAAGTGGTGAGCAAAAAACATCGTCTGGTGCAGACTGACCTCACGCACAGATAAGTATGTGTATATGACTGTATATGTGCTAAGAGACGAGGGAACATCATTTCCCTATTGGTGCATTGGTGCTGTCTACTTATATTGGAGACACATCCATAAGCTGGTCATATCTCACCTTCCATGTTGCTGAAAGATGCTCTGCAGCAATTGTGACATCTCATCTCCAAACATTTTGAATTGGTGATCTCGAACCATGCAAAAAAGACCAGAAAAAAAGCACATGCACCTCAACTGACATGCTTTGGCATCTCACTTTTGGTGTTGAAACATCTCTGAGAAAAAACGTCCACCTGAGACGTTACACTCCAAATCATTGCTCCATGATGCGGCGCAAATCCGCCTTGGCTTCTCGGTGGGAGTGATCCAGAAAATCACCAGCAAACTTTGACTCCGAAAAGTTGGTGTCTTTTGTTTGAGGGAAGGTCCTGTCTTGGTTTTGGGGTGGCAATTTTTTTGCCTACATCGCCACTCCAGGTCTCGCACTTTTGGGGTGGAGTGTGGTGTAACAACATTGGTTGAACTTGAAAACATGGTTGATGCTACACAACTGATGCTTTGCAAAGCTGTGGCTAGAAATTTGAAAAAAAAAATGTCTCACTTTTCTGGGAGTTGGCATTTGGGACATGAATACCAAAATGTAATAAAAGAGCACAGAACCAAGTCAAAGTATTGAAAAATACAGGTGCCAAAATGAGACGGTAGCAAAAGGACTGGAAGGGTTGATCGAAAAAACCAAATGCGTGGATAGAGCTCCATTGAATCCACAGGGCCGCTAGTGGGGACGCAACCTAGTTTTTGTATACTCTTTGCAGAGCGATAAGTCTGGTGAATTGTAAGAACTTGCACTGGCATTTCTCAGCTATCAACTCAATGGAAACTATGATTCCGTGCTAGAACTGAGATGAAGGTTTCCTCAGCCCTTGATCTTGTCCCTTCAAATCCATCCCATAAACAGGTAAAGGCACAAAGATCCATTCAATGACTGACTTGAGTTTTCCCAGGGTTTTCTCACCTCATCGGTACCACATCAAGTGATGCCATTTGTACCTCACTGAATCCACCGAAACTGTTGAGGTATTGCTGTTTCTGGGTCCATGTGGCCTTTTGATGATACCTCCAGCCGCAAGGAGCAATTGTTCAGCTTGGACCCAGTGACGGTGTTAGGATTGAGGTGATGATGAGTTCCAAAAATTTGAACACAGCAAATTGATGAATCTGGAGGAATTCGCACTTCATGGAGTCTTTGTGAACGATTCGTCTTTTGATGTAAGGCTGCCGGAATCGTGAAGCAATTAAGGATGTGAATTTTCAAGGAGATTGATTCAGACAATGAACTTCCTCACAATGTTTCGAGTAGCTCAACCACCAACTGGAAGCCCTCACAATTGCCAACGGATCAAGTTCGAAGTTCTGATCTCTTCATGTCATACTTACCGGTGGATAAACAAAAAGAACAACAAGCGATTTGAAAAAAAGCACCTGCCAAACACGACTTTTCCTCTCCAAAAAGATGGACGACCTTTTGGTTTTCCAGGAGAGGAGGTCCAACAGCACCAACAGCTTTGGGTCAACCACCAGCCATGGGAGCTCCGTTGTTGCTGGGTCACGGTGGAGCTTCGTTACCTTTACGTCTGCAAAGCTCGGAAGATCGTTTAAAGGAGTGTCTTTGGCTGCCTGGGAGTCCGGGCGGTTCTTCTTTTCAATCGAAAAACTCAGAGATGGAAATAGTCGAAGTCACAAACATTTGATGCTTTGGAGAGAGGAATTGCCTGCTTCCCTTGGGACATTTCTTTGGGGTTCCATTGTTCCAGGTTAGTTTTTTTTTGGGGGGGGTGGGTGGTAGTTTTGTCAGATGTTTGACTCTGCGGTGTCAGGATTGATCATGCACTTGGAACGTGTTTTCATTCCTTGGAGCGCAGGTTGTGAACAGATTGCCAAATATGTTGTAGATTGGTTGAAACTACCAACTAGAGGATGGTTTTGATTTGATGGTCAAACCTCACACTTCGATCATAAGCAGCATAGCTTACAGAATCATTTATTTGATGTACTTTGGATGTCAAAGTTGCTTGTGACATGCATAAAGAAACAATGGAGCTGTTGTTGATATTCAATTCAATGTCGTGTAAACATGACCCTTTTTTCCCCAAAACTATACAAGCATCGTGGCTTGTTGCAGCTGATATTGTATTTCAGGTATGGCAGATATCCATGTTTATAGGTGCCTGGGGAAGATGTTCATCGCTTTTGCTTCATAAGGTTTTGTGAGGTCATCCATTGCCAAGTCTCGGGTTTTCAACGTCCGAGTTGCCCGTTGGTTCAAGGCAAGTGGCGTCCTATGTGAACGTCTTGAAGACGGAGCGCGAAGGGCGGAAAACGACCGGACAGTTGTGATCAAAGTTCCTGGGAAAGTCTGCCAGAACATGTGAAACTTTGATCCGAAGAGTTGTGCAGCTAGAAGTGTTAGCTTTTGCGGGTAAACAGCCACGCGCCCTTTTTGAGGTAACAAAGGCGTTCGGACAGCAAGTATTGACATGCCACCCTTTCATGGTACGCGTCTTGATTTGTGGAGTGCTAGAAATCCTCACAGACAGTTAGAATTAGAATCTCTTAGCTTAAATCCAGAAATTTCCACGAGTTCATGCTTGTGATTCTGATCTGGAGTCAAAAAATCCTATAGTTGGGGATCAAATTTATATTTTGGCAGTTTCTGAACATGATGGAATAGCTTGAGACATGGAATCATCCTTTGCCTCGAACGTGGCTTCAATGGTTGAGATGGAAGGTCCACTGAAAATGTTTCATGAGGTATTCGTGCACAATAAATGGAAGTAAATGCATATGCAAACATATATTCAAGACATACACCTGAAGTTAAATGTGACACCTGAAAATACTGGTTTCTCAGAAAGAGTTCAGATTTCCATATTGTTTTTTTTGTGGATCCATCTCAAATTTCAATGGCGTCACATCCACACGATGCATGTGCAAGTGTAATGTGCATCAACACAGTGTTGATATCTTTCGTACCTACCCCCAATACACTGTTTATAATGCATTGTATCCCAGCGATTACAATGATTTACTCACATTGAACTGCAAAAAGGACACCCCAATCTAGAAAAATTTAACATTGTAGATTCATGGATCATATGTGTACATGTTGAGGGAACCACTGCCCTCATTGCATTTCCTTGATGATCTTCTGTATGCAAGGAGATGGTGCCATTGCTGGAACGCCCGAAGATTGAGGCACCTTTCCACGACATTGGGAACTTTCCAATTTTGCTATGCTTGGTTGGAGATTCACAAACTGACATATTGACGTACTTTCAATGTAAACAAATCATGTGATATTCATGTTTCATCTCTGCTTTCCTCGAGCTTGTGTTTAATTTTCGTGGAACTTCGAATTTCGATTTGATTTTTCCTTACTAAATCTTGGTGCAACCAGCTATTTTCTTTACCAATTCCCCTGACGTGTAGACAACACTGCTAGCAATGTTACTTCAAAAAATGATTTGTCATCGATTTTCAGTTATATATTTGTTTGCCTAATTTTTTTTGTTTGCACCTTCCTAGTGATTAACATCTTCACACAGCTCAGCCACTGAATTTGGATAGGGGCTGACGCGTTTCCTGCACAACTTCGTGAAACAAAAGAGCGCCTTGGAGAAGGGACATTCATCAAATGCAGTTTCCAAAGGTTAGAGAAACCTTCAAACATACCAAGATGAGTAGGCAACCAGCTCCGACTTCTATGACATTCTATGATTCCTATTGTGCAACGAACATTTCTGATATTTTACGCTTGTACAACTTCCATATCAAGCTTCGACAGCAAACAGACAGAAGGAAGCTGATAAATATGTTCACTTTTTTGGGTTGTTGAGATTGGCCAGCTCTTCTTGAGCTCAAGCCCCCGTGTTTGCAAGGTGCAATGCATCTGACATCTTTGCTCTGTAAGAAGTTCTACTGTTGCCTTAGATTTCCACTTGGAGTCACATCCATCAATGCTGAAACTGGGGGATTTAGGTCGAAAGAAGCTTCTGCCACTCCATCCGATGCTGGGTTTGGCCTTAAGGTGCCCGCCAAATAGCTGGTGGAGATGAGGTGACAAGTTGCCAAATTGCCAAAGCTGTGGACTTTGGACTTTGAGGACAAATTCACACACGATTTGTCAAATCATTTTGGTAGAAGCGTTATATTAACAGAGTCTCAGTGACTTGGTCTTTTTTTGGATCATCTCCCGCAGGTCGTTATTGCCTACAGCAGATCCTGAAACCTTGGCTATAACCAGTTTAGCCTTGTGTTATGCTGGAGTCCGTGAAGGCAGTGCATGGCAGGAGCGGTGGGTTGGTGGATAAAGAACTCAGCACAAACGATGGAAATTGCGAACGCAGTGTCATTTTGCTTCTAAATGTGGTTATGAGGTCACGGACAAGACATGCACACAAAAAAACTCATATGTAAGTCAGATCCCTCGCGGCTTGGAAAGGAACCCTGCAGAAAATTATGGTTTTTAACATGATAGTTTTTGGGCAATGCTATGCATGTCGTTAAGATACCCAGATGGAAGCTTGTGCAGCTGGTTGTTTGAGCACAGCTGACCGTCTGATATCTAATGATACGTCTCAGCAGGACATGCTAGGAAGTGAAAAAATGTTCGCATCTTCACCGGAAGAAGTAACATCTGCAATGGGCGAATTTAGTGGAAGGCTTTTCCAAAAATACTATGAGCCTATGATTTCGAGAGCATGAATTGCAGGTACCAAGCGTGCCACTTTTAAGGATTGATCTCCACTATTACAGGGGTATCATTTTTCGCTCTCAAGTCACCAGGAGTTAGCAAAGTCAGTCGTTGCAGGCGGGGGGGAAGCGTGATCATCCAGAATGGTCCTTCACTTCATGTTTTTGTCTCTAGCACGGCCGAAAATTACCAGGCATAAAGAGATAAGTTTCAATTCTCGTAAATTGATGTTCTTCTTGAAGGTAGGAAACTTCTGTTGCCATACTGGTTTGCTGGACATCAAAACTGACCCTGTAATAGGATACGGGAAAAAGAATAATTTCATGTTGTATGTACACACATGTATAGTATGTATATACAATATATTTACATATTTATACACATTCGCATGTACATACAACTTCTATAGATGATATGATCACAGTAGATATACATGCCAAACAGCTGTAAATGCCCAACTGTAAATGGCGGCTATGAAGGTTCCACCTTGACACCGTTGCAGGGCCACAAGGCTTCAATCCCCGTGCGTTAGCGGCCTCTTGGTGTTTAAGTTGATGGGATCGAGGAAGATCGGCCGATGAAAATACATCAACCATCAACCAACAATCATCCATCATCATCCATCATCCATTCTCGTCATCATCATCACCGACTGCTTCCAGAAAAAGTACGTTTGTTCTATGACCCCAACTGATGCAAGAGAACGACCATCATTGACAACGTTTTCCACTCCCCTGTCCCAACTCTGATGCCCGGAGAAGTCGTTGGAAAATCCAGGAACTTGCTTGGTCTTTTTCTGAAGTGCGCTATGCTCATCATGGGGTTTTCCATACCCTCCTTCGTGGCTTGCAAGTTGCAGGTTGGTTGGTGGCCAGAAAGTACAGATTTTGGAAGCACCCAAATAAAAACCATACAAAATCCCTAACTGATCCTGGTGCTGTCCCTAACTGATGTGGAGTTTTGGGGTGCACAGCTGAGTGTCAACATGTAGGCTTGGACCAAGAATCTCACCAATGTGAGATCCCCTACTGAGGGTGTTGCTTGTGTCGCTTCCACTGTCTGAAAAATGAATTACATCATGGTTTCATTCTCAGATGTCTTATCCGTATGCCCACGTCTCAAAGAGGTTCCGGTCCAATTTTTCCACGAATCCATGGGATGAGTTTGACATCCTTTTTTCCAAGGTAAGATGGAAGAGGTGAAGCAAATGGCTAACGACCAGGCGGTGAAGCTTCCAAAAACACAGGGGGTCAGCACTCGTTAGGTGGATATGGGGATAGCAAAACGAACCAAATAGAATTTCAGTGAGATTCCTTTGAAAGGCATTTTTCTTTTTTCATGTGATTTTCCACAAAATTTTGAACTTTGCGGTGATCGTGTTTTTCAGTGTTTCGATGAAGAAGATGCACTGTATCTTTCTCAGTGTCCGACCTACTAAGTGAGCAATAGTAGAGAAAAACTGCAGGGTGTCATTCCATTAAGGTTTTGCACCCTCCAGTGGGGTCACTTCTCCGAACATTACGGGTTCGCGGTGTCAGGAGAAGTCTGTCTTTTGCTGGGCGTCTGGCAACTTGGGTGCCTTGACAACGGTGGCGCCGCAATTCGCGTCGGAAACGCATGGAACAAAGGGCTCCGTTGGGGAACTGTGACATGTGACAGTTGTTCTGCTCCCTGCAACTAAGCTGGTCATTTTGGAAGAAAACATTTCACAGATGACCTGATCTCCAACCAACATTTCACAGGAAGTTGGTCCTTATTATACTGGAAGAATGGCAGATTTTTTTGTTGCCTACCCATAACACAGCTTATTTCCTGGCATTTACAAACTTCTGCACGGGCGCGGGGTCGCTTAGGGCGCATTTTTTGGATCGCTTCGGGCGCAAATTTTGCATCGCTTCGGGGGGTCGCTCCGGGCGCAAACTGTTGAGTAGTGCTGGCGTAGTACTTGGTAGTACGGAGTAGTACTTTGTAGTACTGGAGTCGTATGGAGTAGTACAGAGTAGTACTGGTGTAGTACTTTGTAGTACCGACTAGTACTGGAGTGGTACTTTGTAGTACGGAGTAGTACTGGAGTAATACTTTGCAGTACGGATTAGTACTGGGGTAGTACTTGGTAGTACGGAGTAGTACTTTGTAGTACGGAGTAGTACTGGCGTAGTACTTTGTAGTACCGAGTAGTACTGGAGTAGTATTTTGTAGTACAGAGTAGTACTGGCGTAGTACTTTGTAGTACGGAGTAGTACTGGAGTAGTAC